>PVKA01042643.1:0-17275 GCA_004027165.1 Ctenomys sociabilis | reverse complement strand
TCTGATGGGTTTTCCTTTGAATGTGAGCTCCTTCTTCTCTCTAGCAGCTTTCAGTATATTATTTTTGTGTTGGATTTCTGCGATCTTAACTATTATATGTCTTGGTGTGTTTCTACTTGGGTTGAGGTTATTTGGTGTTCTGTATGCTTCGGTGACCTGAATGTTGGATTGTTTCCTCATATTTGGGAGGTTTTCTGCATTTATTTCTCGTCGAATTCTTTTTATGTCATTTGTGTTGACTCCTTCCTTCTCGTTGATACCAATTATTCTCACATTGTTCATTCTGGCATCATCCTGCAGGTGATGGATTATTTTTTCCTGCATTCTTGTTGTTTTTAAGAGATCCTTTCTCACCTTTTCACTAGCTGCTCTGGTATCTTCAAGATCTGAAACTCTGTCTTCGCTTTCACTCAGACGGTTTTGTAGACTTATGATTGCTATTTTTCGTTCTTCTACATCTCTTTGACTGTGTTTCATGTGTTCTATTTCTTTTCTGTATTGCTCGTTCAAGGAATCCATCATATTTTTGATCTCAATTTTTTTTATCCATGTCTTCTTTAGAGGTAGTTATTAATTCTTTTTCTGCTGTGTTTCTTCCAAGTTGGATTTCCTCTGTATATTTCTGGACTTGTTTCGGTATTTCAGATCGTATGACTTCAAAAAGTTCTTTTTTGATTTCAGAACTTATTTCTGCTTTGAGTTCCTCATGATCTTTCTGCTGTTGTTTCTTCGCTTCAGATGGTGTTAATTCATATATATCAGTTGGAATAGTGCTCTCTGCACTTGTTCTGGGTGAGCATCGTTTTTCCACCCAATGTTTCTGGAATTCATTCTTTATTTCAGATGCTATGTATTCAAATATTTCTTTTTTAATTTGGGGAATTACTTCTCATTTCATTTCCTTATAGCTTTCTGCTGTTGTTCCTTTGCTGCTGTATCTGTTAGTTCATTCGTTGCAGCTGAGCTAGTGTCCTCTGCCCTTCCTGATGGACTCGAGGTCTGGGATTGTATTTTTCCCCTTCTCTTTGTCATTTTGTATAGCACTGATCTTTGACCTTTGGTGTAGAGCTTTGGTGCAGCTATAACCTTAGCTTGTTATGAGATTCAGGTGCCAGTCTATTAAGTTTGAGATTTTCCAGGTATGCCTACCCTGGGTCTAGCTGTTGTGTTCAGTTCCTTTTTTGCTGCAGCTCCTTTGGTTCCCCTCTGTTGGTTCCCGGGGTCAGCCCTCCTGTGTCAGGCAGGTCGTTCCCCTGGTGGGTGGGCCTGGGCTTTGGTGGGTTTTCTGGGCTCACAAAAGGATAGTGGATGATCTTATTCACTGAGTAGGCTGTACTGAGCTGGTCAGCTTGTGCTGGGTCCGGGTCTACAGGCCGTAGCCCGAGAGGGCTGGGAAACGTCCCTCTGGTGTAGTGGGCCTGGAGCCCTCACTCACAGGCCAGGCTGTGCTGGGTTTCGGTCCGTAGCGTGGGACCATAGATTGCTGAGAAATGTCATTCCAGCGTGGCAGGCTTGGAGTTCTCACTCCAGGCCGACCTGCACTGGGTCTGGGGCTTTGGGGTGGGACCGGTAATCTCCTGGAAATGTTTCTCTGGCACAGTGTGCCTGGAGCTGTCACCGGGCCATGGGGGGTGGTGGGCAGGTAATCCTTGGGAAATGTATCTCAGGCACGACGGGCCTGGAGTACTACACTCACTGACCTTTGATGCCCAGAGAATCGGGGAAATTCCCACTCAAACAGTGGGCTTTAGGTCAGGGGATCCAGGGAGATGTTGGTGAGTGGGTTATGAGGTTTCAGGCCAGTCACTGGCTTGGAGAGGTTGGGTACAGGGATCTGCATAGCGCGCGTGGGAAGAAGCCAAAGGCTCTCCCTCAGACTCAGCACACTCTCACTGATCTGAGAAGCCTGGAGAGTCCTGTAAATTTGCTCTCGCTGGGAGAGCTTGGCGTGGGATCCAGGAGGCCGCTGGAGTCAGCCACTGTCTCAGGCTGGTTTCTGGCTGGGCGGGCGTGGGCGGGATGGAGCAGGATGGCAGAGTCGGCTGCGCTGTCCTTCTGTAGGACTTTGAACATGAATGAGTGTTGTACTTCATCAAAAGCTTTCTGTGCATCACGAGATTATCATGTGGTTTTTAGATTTCAGTCTATTAATATATCGTATTACATGTATAGATTTTCAAATATTGAACCATCCTTGCGTCCCTGGGATGAATCTTACCTGGTCATGGTGCATGATCTTCTTGTTGATTTACTGTATGTTATTTGCTAAGATTTTATTGAGGATTTTTGCATCTATGTTCATAACGGAGATTGGCCTGTAGTTCTCCTTTCTGGTTGTGTCTTTTCCTGGTTTTGGAATTAGTATAATACTTGCCTTCAGAAATGATTTTGGGAGGACTATTTCCCTTTCAATTTCATTGAAGCATTTGAGGAGTGTAGGGATTATATCTTCTATAAATTTCTTGTAGAATTCAGCTGTGAATCCATCAGGACCTGGACTTTTGTCGGTAGGCTTTTTATTATGTTTTGTATTTTATTGGCTGTTATTGGCTTACTGAGAGTTGTTATATCTTCTTGGTTCAGTTTTGGTAATTTGTACCTTTTGAGGAATCTGTCCATTTCTTCTGTGTCTTCTATTCTGTGAGTGTAAAGATTCTTGGAGTAACTATTGATAATCTTCTGAATTTCTGCTGTGTCTGTGGTGATTTCACCCTTTTCATTCCATACTGCAAGTACTTGAATTTTTTCTTTCCTCTTTTTGATGAGGTTGGCTAGAAGCTTATCAAGTTTCTTTAGTCTTTCAGCGAACCAAATTTTTGATTTGTGGATTCTTTGAACCATTTTCTTCAACTCAATTGAATTAATTTCTGCTCTAATCTTTCTGATTTCTTTTCATCTTGTGCTCTGGGTTTCCTTTGCTCTTCTTTTTCTAGTTGTCAGAGGAGCAACATGAGGGTGTTTATTTGTTTCCATTCTGTTTTCCTAATGTGTGAGTTCATAGCTATGATTTTTCCCTCTTAAGAACTGCTTTCATCGCATCCCATAAATTCTGATAAGTTGTGCTTGAGTTTCTATTGAATTGCAGATATTGTTGAATATCTTGCTTAATTTCATCCTTGTCCCATTGATTGCTGAGTAGGGTGCTGTTTAATTTCCATGCATTTAGCAGGATTTCCTGATTTCTTTTATCGTTTATTTCCAGTTTCATTGCACTGTGGTTGGATAATATGCATGGGATAATTTGTATATCTTGCATATACTTACACATGACCTCTGGACTAGTATGTGGTCTATTTTGAAAAATGTCCCATGTGCACCTGAAAAAAAAATGTGCATTCAGCTGTGGTTGGGTGGAACACTCTGTATATGTCCATCAGGTCCATTTGTTCCAAGCTCCGGTTCAATTCTGCTACTTCCTTGCTAATTTTTTGTCTGGTTGATCTATCTTTTTGATATAAGTGGGTGTTAAGGTCTCCTGTTAAGACTGTGTTCTTAGATATTAGCTTTTTCATGTCCATAAAGATTTGTCTTACACAGTTGGGTGCTCCTGTGTTTGATGCATAGACATTTAGGAGTGTTACCTCTTCCTCTTGAATTTTTCCCCTGACCAATATATAGTGGCCTTCTTTGTCTCATTTGATCCTTCTTGGTTTTTTGAAGTTGAGACTTTCTGAGAATAGAATTGCTACTCTTGCTTTTTCTCAGGTGCTGGGGCATGTAGTATTGTTTTCCATCCTTTGACTTTGAGCCTAAGAATGTCCTTTTGAGTTAAGTGTGTTTCTTATATACAGCATATTGTTGGATTTTTTTCCTAATCCACTCTGGCAGTCTAATTCTCTTAATTGGTGAATTGAGCCCATTCACATCCATGGTTATAATTGAAATGTGCTGACTTATGTTTGTCATGATATTTACCTGCTGTTGTTTGGTCCTCTGTATCCTGTGTTTGTCTGTCCTGTTTAGATAGTTCCTTCTGTCATTGTGGTCTCTCTGTAGAACATCTTTCAGTAGCCTGTGTAGGTATGGCTTTGTCATCATGCAATTCTTTAGTTGTTCTTTGTCATGGAAGTATTTTACTTCTCCATCAAACTTGAAAGGGAGTTTTGCAGGGTATAATAGTCTGGGCTGGAATTTGTTTTCATACCGGACTTGATGAACTCTGCTTCATGGTCTCCTTCTTTGGGTGGTTTGTGTAGAGAAGTCAGCTGTAATTCTGATGGGTTTCCCTTTAAATGTGATTTGCTTCTTTTTTCTAGCAGCTTTCAGTATATCATTTTTGTGTTGGATTTCTGGGATCTTGACTATTATATGTCTTGGTGTGTTTTTATTTGGGTTGAAGTTATTTGGTGTTCTGTATGCTTCGGTGAACTGAATGTTGGATTGTTTCCTCATATTTGGGAAGTTTTCTGCTATTACTTCTGCGCATATTCTTTTTATATTATTTGTATTGACTCCTTCATTCTCATTGATGCCAATTAATCTCACATTGTTCATTTTGGCATCATCTTGCAGGTGATGGATGATTTTTTCATGCATCTTCCTTGTTTTTAAGAGATCCTTTCTCACCTTTTCACTAGCTGCACCAGCGTCTTCAAGATCTGAAACTTTTGTCTTCACTTTCACTCAAACAGTTTTGTAGACTCATGATTGATATTTTTAGTTCTTCTGTATCTCTTTGATTCTGTTTCATGTGCTCTATATCTTTTCTGTATTGCTCATTCAAGGAATCTGTCATATTTCTGATCTCTTTTTTTTAATCCATATTTTCTTTAGAGGTAGTTTTTCTTTTTCTGCAGAGTTTCTTCTAAATTGGGTTTCCTCTGTATATTTCTGGACGTGTTTCTGTATTTCAGATGCTATGATTTTAAAGAATTATTTTTTTTTCAAATAATTCTTTGTTGATTTCAGGAATTATTTGTGCTTTGAGTTTCTCATGACCTTTCTGCTGTTGTTTCTTTGCTTCAGACACTGTTAATTCATACGTTTCAGCTGGAATAGTGCTCTGTGCACTTGTTCTGGGTGAGCATTGGTTTTCCCTCTGATGTTTCTGCATTTGATTCTTTATTTCAGATGCTATGTATTCATACATTTCTTTTTCTATTTCAGGAATTACTTCTCCTCTGAGTTCCTCTACATGTTTCTGCTGTTGTTCCTTTGCTTCTGTTTCTGTTAATTCATTCATTTCAGCTGAGCTAGTGTCCTCTGCACTTACTGGTGGACTTGAAGCCTGACACTGTATTTTTCTCCTTGTCTTTGCCATTTTTTATAACACTGACCTCTCACCTTTGGTGTAGAGCTTTGGTGCAGCTATAACCTTAGCATGCAATGAGACTCAGGTGCCACTCTATTAAGTTTGAGATTATCCAGTTTTGTCTGGCCTGGATCTAGCTGTTGTGTTCAGTTTCTTTCTGCTACAGCTCCTGTGGTTCCCCTCTGTTGGTTCCCTGGTCAGTTGAGCATGAACCAAACTGGGATACACAATGAGTAGTGAAAATTTCCACTATCTTGGCTGGCTTTTGGGCGAGCATCTGGATTGTTGCCAGAGGTCAGCCCTTGTGTCTCAGGCAGGTCGCTCTCTATGTGGGCGGGCCTGGGCTTTGGTGGGTCTGCTGGGCTCCCATAACGATAGTGGATGTTCTTATTCACCAGATAGGCTGTGCTGGGTCAGCCAAGCTGTGCTGGGTCTGTAGCTGCAGGCGGGAACCAGAGAAGGCTGGGAAAGGTCCCCCTGCTGCTGCGGGCCTGGAGCCCTCACTGGTAGGCTGATCTGGGCTGGGTCTGGGCCCGCGGGGTGGGACCTGGGATCGCTGGGAAATGTCTCTCTGGTGCCGCTGGCCTGGAGCTCTCACTCACCCACTGAGCTGCGCTGGGTCTGGAGCCGCAAGGTGGATGAAATGTTCTTATTTTTCAAGGACCGTGAAGTAGGTTAGTTATTTGAATTGTCCTGTTTTTCTTTTCTTTCTTTTTTTTGTGGTACTGGGGATCAAACTCAGGACCCTGTGCCTGCCAGACAAGCACTTATTCTACTGAGCTATCTCCCTGGCCACTGTCCTGTTTTTCTGATAAGGAAATTTGTTGTTATGAATTTCCCTTCTAGGTGTGCTTTCATTACATCCCACAAGTTCTGTTACATCAATCTTAGCAATTCATTATTCAAAGAATATTATTTACCTTACATGTGTTTGCATACTTCTGCAGAGTATTCTTTGCCATAGAGTTCTAATTTCAGTGTATTATGGCACTATAGTAGGCATGGCATAATTTCAGTAATTTTTCACTTAAGCATACTTTATTGGCTAATGTGTGGTCTATTTTGAAGAATCTCTATTGCCACTGGAAAATGTATTATATATTTTCTTTTTAACATATTTTAGTACAGGGTCTACAAGATCTCACTACACAGATCAGACTCATAATCATCCTCCTGTTTTCAATCTCTGAAGTGCTGGGATTATAGGTGTGTGCCACCACACTCAGACTTGATCATCATCTCAGTATGCTCCGAGGGCAGGGCTGGCAGGGCACGCCAGGGATCAAATCCCAGTTTCTGGGCTTGCCTAACTAGGCACTTTAGCCCACTGAGCTATCTGGGTGGCCCTTGAAAACATGTGTTATATTATTGTTTGACAGAACATTCTGTAGACATCTACTAAGTCCATTTGCTGGAAGTTCATCTGTTCATTTGAGACAGTAGGGTATTGAATTCCCTGAATACAACTGTATTGATGTTTATCTGATTTTTATGTCTACTAGAATTTGTTTTACAAAGGTCTTTGCGCCACCATTTTTGGGGGTATATATTTATAATAGTTAACTCTTTCTGTTAAATTGTTTCCTTAACCAATACATAGTGACCTTCTTTGTAATTTCTGATCAGTCTTAATTTTAAATCCACTTTGTGTGAAATTAGCATAGCAACTCCTGCCTTTACCTAGGTTTGTCTTGCATGAAATATTATTTTCTATTCTGTAATTTCTTTGTCTTTGCATTTTTGTTTTGTTTTTGTTGTTGATGTTGTTGTTTTGAGACAGTGTCTGAAAACATGTATGTAGTTTAGGCTAGACTTGAATTCATTATGTAGCTCAGGCTGGTGTCGAACTCATGGCTATCCTCCTGCCTCAGCCTCTCAAGTGCTGGGATAATGCCAGATCTTTATTTTTAATATGTGGCTGTCTTTTTTTGATTAAATATGTCTCCTGTCTAATCATTATTTCTGAATTTTCTTTCATGGTCATTATGCTAATTTGTATCTTTAATGCATGTTTGTTCATGAACTCTTTGCTTAACCTTATGTCTTCAGGAATTCCTTCTACCTTGTCTTCCAGGAGATTGAGTGTTTCTGTTTTAATGTTTAGATCTTTAATCCATTTGGATTTTAGCTTAGTGCATGGTGATAGACCTGTGTCAGGTTTTTGTTTCGGCATGTGGAAAGCCAGTTTTTCAGCACCATTTGTTAAAGAGGCTTTCTTTCTTCCAGTAGGTGTGTTTGGCCCCTATGTCAAAGATCAGGTGGCTGAGTGTGTTTGTAGAGGCCTCCGCATCTTATAATCTATTCCATTGATCCTCAGGTCTATTTTGTTGCCAATACCATGTTGATTTTAGCACAGTACCTTTGTAATATAATTTCAGGTCTGGAATTGTAATGCTTCCTGCCCTGTGTTTGTTGGCCAGGATTACCTTTGCTATTCTGGGTCTTTTCTGGTTCCAAATGAATTTTAGGAATGGTTTCTCTAAGTCTGGTATATATTTTGGTGGCAGTTTGATAGGGATTCCATTAAATCTGTATAACAAT
Source organism: Ctenomys sociabilis (assembly GCA_004027165.1). NCBI lineage: Eukaryota > Metazoa > Chordata > Mammalia > Rodentia > Ctenomyidae > Ctenomys > Ctenomys sociabilis. Next base: position 9,483 of record PVKA01042643.1, on the reverse strand, counting down.
TTTGGGAGTATGGCCATCTTCATGATGTTGGGTCTTCCTATCTAGGAGGAGGTAATATATTTCCATTTGCTGAAATCCTCTACCGTCTCTTTTCTTAGGGTAGTATAATTTTCTGTGAAAAGGTCTTTGACTTCTTTGGTTAATTGAATTCCAAGGTATTTCATTTTCCACGGTGGTATTGTAAAGATATTGTTTCTATAGTTTCCCAGTCAGTGTGTTTGTTATCGATGTAGAGGAATTCTATTGACTTTTGAGTATTGACTTTATATCCTGCTTTGCTACTGAATTTGTGTATCAATTCTATTAGCTTCTTGGTGGAGTTTTTTATGTCTTCCAAGTAAAGTATCATGTCATCTGTAAATAGTGATAGTTTAATTTCTTCTTTACTTAATCTTATTCCTTTTATTTCTCTCACTTTTCTAATGGCTGTAGCCAATGATTCCAAAACTATATTGAATAGGAGGGGTGATAGAGAACATCCTTGACTTGTATCTGATCTAAGAGTGAAAGATTTCAGTTTTTCTCCATTTAGAATTATGTAGTCATTGTGTTGTCACAGATGGCTTTTATCAAACTGAGGTAGAGGCTTTCTATTCCAATTTTCTGTAGGGCTTTGAACATGAGTGAGTGTTGGATTTTGTCAACAGCTTTTTCTTCATCAATTAGATGATCATGTGTTTTTTAGAACTCCATCTATTAATATAGCATATTACACTTATACATGTGTGTATATTGAACCATCCTTGCTTCCCTTGGATGAATCCTACCTGATCATGGTGTATGATCTTCTTGATGATTTGCTGTATTCTATTTACTAGGATTTCATTGAGGATTTTTGCATCTATGTTTATGAGGGAGATTGGCCTGTCATTTTCTTTTTTTAATTGTGTCTTTTCCTGGTTTTGGAATCAGTATAATAATTGCCTGAAGAAATGATTTTGAGAGGACTGCTTCCTTTGTAATTTCTTTGAAGAGCTTAAGGAGTATAGGGATTATATCTTCTAAAATTTCTTGTAGCATTCAGCTGTTAATCCATCAGGACATGGACTTTTATTTGTCGGTAGGCTTTCTATTATGTTTCGTATTTCATTGGCTCTTATTGGCTTATTGAGAGATGTTCTATCTTCTTGATTCAGTTTTGGTAATTCGAACCTTTTGAGGAATCTGTCCATTTCTTCTGTGTCTTCTATTCTATGAGTGTAAAGATTCTCGAAGTAGGTATTGATAATCTTCTGAATTTCTGCTGTGTCTGTGGTGATTTCACCCTTTTCATTCCTTACTGCAAGCACTTGAATTTTTTCTTTTATTTTTTAAATGAAATTAGCTAGGGGCTTATCGATGTTCTTTAGTCTTTCAAATAACCAGCTTTTTGATTCATTGATTCTTCGAACTGTTTTCTTCTTCTCAATTGAATTAATTTCTGCTTTAATCTTTATGATTTCTTCCTGACTTTGTGCTCTGGGTTTGGTTTGCTCTTCCTTTTCTAGATGTTGGAGGTGCAACATTAGGGTTTTAATTTGTTCCCCTTCTGTTTTCCTAATGTGTGAGTTTATAGCTATGATTTTCTCTCTACGAACTGCTTTCATCGCATCCCATAAATTCCAGTAAATTGTGGTTGAAATTTCATTGAATTGTAGATATTGTTGAATTTCTTCTGTGTCCCATTGATTGCTGATTAGGGTGTTGTTTAATTTCCATGTATTTAGCTGGGTTTTTCTGTTTTCTTTTGTCATTTAGTTCTAGTTTCATTACACTATGGTTGGATGATATGCATGGGATAATTTCTGCTTTCTTGCATATATTTAAGCATGACTTATGGACTACTAGGTAGTCTATTTTAGAAAATGACCCGTGTACAGCTGAAAAAAGTGGGTATTCAGCTGTGGTTGGGTGGAACACTCTACATATGTCCATCAGGTACATTTGTTCCAAGGTCTGGGTAAATTATCTACTTCTTTGCTAATTTTTTGTGTAGTTGACCTATCATTTTGAGATAAGGGGGTGTTAAGGTCTTCTGTTAGGATTGTAGTCTTAGATATTAGATTTTCCATGTCCATTAAGATTTGTCTTATATAGGTGGGTGCTCCTGTGTTTGGTACATAGATATTTTGAGTGTTACCTCTTTCTCTTGATTTTTTTCCTCTAACCAATATATAGTGGCCTTCTTTATTTCGTTTGGTCATTCTTGGTTTGAAGTTGATACTGTCTGAGAACAGAATTGCTACTCATGCTTTTTTCTGAAGTGCTTAGATGGTTCCTTCCATTTTCATTCATGGAGTTCTGATCATTGTGGTCTCTCTCTAGAACATCTTTCAGTAGCCTGTGTAGTTGAGACTGTTTGAAAACAAAATTGCTACTCCTGCTTTTTTCTGAGGTGTTTGGGCATGTAGTATTGTTTTCCATCCTTTGACTTTTAGCTTATGAATGTCTTCTTGAGTTAAGTGTGTTTCTTGTATGCAGTATATTGTTGGATTTTGTTTCCTAATCCATAGTGCCAGTCTATATGTCTTAATTGGAAAATTGATTCCATTTACATTGATGAGTATAATTGAAATGTATTGACTTATGATTGTCATGTTGTTTACCTGTTGTTGTTTACTCTTTTTTGTCCTGTGTTTAATTGTTTGTATTATTTAGTGAGTTCCTTCTGTTCTTGTTCGTGGAGTTCTGGTCATTGTGGTCCCTCTCTAGAACATCTTTTAGTAGACTGTAAGAATGGCTTTGGCATCATGGAATTCTCTAGTTGTTCTTTGTCATGGAAGTATTTCACTTCTCCATCAAACTTGAAAGAGAAATTTGCAGTGTATAGTAGTCTTGTCTGGAATTTGTTTTCATAGAAGACTTGAAGTACTCTGCTCCATGCTCTTCTTGCCTTCATGTTTGTGACGAGAAGTCTGCTGTAATTCTCATGGGTTTCCCTTTGAATGTGATCTGCTTTTTTCTAGCAGCTTTCAGTATATTATTCTTGAGTTGGATATCTGGGACCTTGACTGTTATATGTCTCGGTATATTTTTAGTTGGGTTGAAGTTCTGAATTTTTCGGTTAACTGAATGTTAGTTTGCTTCCTCATGTTTGGGAATTTTTCTGCTATTACTTCTCTCCATATTCTTTTTTTTTTATGAGCAGAATAGATTTATTGAGAGAAAGAAAGTTCCTATCCAAGAGAGGGACAGGAGAGGGTCCCAAGCAGATAGTTCCTCCGCCCCATATTCTTTTTATATCATTTGTATGTACTCCTTCTTTCTCATTGATGCCTATTAATCTCACATTGTTCATCTTGGCATCGTCTTGTAAGTGATGGATTATTTTTTTTTCTCCATCCTTGTTGTTTTTAAGAGATCCTTTCTCACCTTTTCACTAGCTTCACCAGCATCTTCAAGATCTGAAACTCTGTCTTCACTTTCACTCAAACAGTTTTGTAGACTAGTAATTGAGATTTTAAGTTCTTCTATGTCTATTTGGGTCTAATTCATGTGATCTGTTTCTTTCCTGTATTGCTCATTCCAGAATATGTCATATTTCTAATCTCTATTTTTTTTATCAATGTCTTCTTTAGAGGTAGCTACTAATTATTTTACTGCAAAGCTTTTTCAAATTGGGTTTCCTCTATATATTTCCATAATTGATTATCTACTTCATATGGTATGATTTCAAAGATTTTTTTTTATTTCAAAATTATTTCTGCTGAGTTCCTTTACTTTTCTGCTGTTGTTTCTTTGCTTGAGACACTGTTAATTCATATGTTTCAGCTAGAATAGTGTTCTTTGCACTTGTTCTGGGTGGGCATTGGGTTTCCCATATATGTTTCTGGATTTGTTTCGTTACTTCAGATGCTATGTATTAAAAATTTTCTTTTTTTATTTCAGGTGTTAGTTCTGGTCTGAGTTCCTGTATACCTTTCTGTTGTTATTTCTTTGCTTCTGCCTCTGTTAATTCATTCATTTCAGCTGAGCTTGTGTGCTCTGCACTCATCATTCTTGGGCTGAAGTCATGAGATTTCATTTTGCTCCTTGTCTTTGTGGGTTTGTATAGCACTGACCTCTGACCTTTGGTGTGGAGCTTTGGTGCAGTTACAACCTTAGCACCTAATGAGATTTGCATGCCGATCTATGAATTTTGAGATTATCCAGTTATGCCTGGCCTGGATCTAGCTATTGTGTTCAGCTCCTTTTTGCTGCAGCCTTTCTGCACAACTGTGAGCCTGTGTTCCCCTCTGTTATGCCCCTGGCCCTGGGAGCACTGTGGAGCACCAAAGTCTCCCACAGAGTCAATGGGCAGTGGTGGGCTGGGTCAGATTCTGGAAGATTCACAAAAATTCTCAGTTGTTCAACGGGCTAGGGGGCAGGGACTCTGGGGAGTTGCAGCACAGGCCGAGCTGGTGTGGATTGTCTCACTCGTTCTGTAATATATCTTTCATCTCACACATTTATCTTTTTTTTTTTGTAGTAAGAACATTTAAAATCTATTGTCTTAACTATTGAAAGAATTGTACTATGTAAGCTAAGGACACTGTGCCATGCGAAAGATCTTGAAAATATATTCCTACCTACTAATTGGTGCTTTGTGTCTTTGTTTTCATCCCTCAATCCCTAGATACTGATGAGCGGTATTCTACTTTCTATCTAAGTCTTATGTATTTCAAATCCACAAATAAAAATTGAAAAAATTATAAGTGCTTTAGGATCTTAAATTGCTTTTGTGAATTAAGAAAAATCCCTGGATGATTTACATATATATTTGAGTACCTTTTAATCATTTTTCAGATTAGTTTTATCATTTTGATGGATGAATAATGTGATGTTGTAATGCTTGACACAACTGAATTTAAACCCAAGAGTTGGTATAAAGACAAGGTTGTTCAGTATTCTCAATGTACTCCATGTCTTCCCCACAGCTTCTTTTCAGGAACTTACTTTTGATTTGCTTTATTGTTTTCCTATTCTATTTCATTAATTTCTAATCTAATTTTTATTACATTGTTATTTCTGCTTCTTTTTTCTAGATTCTTAAGGTAATGGTTAGTTACATTAATAATTGGAGATACTTTTTAAAAAAAAATAATTACCGTAGCAATTTAAAGTTCTCTTATGTACTTACAGACTAGAGTACTAATTTGCTGCACTAGCATAATTCAATAAATTTGTTAATTAAATTTTTATTCAACTCAAAGTATTTTATTTTCCTTCTTGTATATTAATTATTTGGGTATTGTTTAATCTTTATATGTTTGTGGCTTTTCAATGTCTGTTCTGAATTATTTTCTAAGTTAACTTTACTGTGTTCAGATAATATATTTTACAGCATTTCAAACTTTGAAATTTTATGGAGCTTCTCATCTGTCTATCCTGGAGAATTTTGTAGCTTCAGTTGTATGATGGCGTGCTCTTACATTGGCTTTTAGTACTATTGGTTAGATAGTGTTTAGATTTTCTCTAACTGTTCTATGCATCATTAAAGTGGAGTACCAAAGACTCTAAATCTTAGTGATGAATTGTCTATTTCTTTTTAATTCTGTCACTTTTTGGAAGTATTTCTGTTGTTCTAAGTTATGTACACACACATGCATATTTGGCATATCTTCCTTACCTTTAATGATATTCATAAACATATTTATCTGACAATAGTATAGGAACTCCATCCTATTTATGATTGCTGTCTAGATGACATATCTTCTTCTATGTTTGTAGTTATATCCCACTTGGTACTGCATGCCTTTTATAGACACATATGATCTATTCCTATATAATGTTAAATTGATATTGTTGAATTTGTCCTCCATTTTGCTTTCTATTTTTTTATGTAACTCTTAGAATTTGAGTTATAATATTATTCCTTCATTTCCATTTAAATAAGTCATTTTCAGTGTAATATTTTATTCTTTTAATAACCTTCCACTTTAATTTTAATAATAGTCATTTGTAGGGTTACAGTTCACAAGTTATTTTTCAGATTTATTGTTATTTTATTTATTTATACTTATTTTTTATTAATTTTATTGAGAAAATATTGCAATGAGACAGTTTCAAAACAGGTTGGTAGGAGAGTTACAACAATTAATACATTGCATATTGTTGTCTTCGTAGTAGTCATTCATGGCACAAGATGCAGACGTTATATCCTGTCCAAAGACTATTAATACAAATCCTTCTTACTGAATTAAGAGAAAGTAGTTATATATCTGTTCTACCTATTTTGTACATACAGATACACAATTGTCCTTCATTTATATCACCTTTTTCTGTTTAGTTTTGTCAGAGATGGGTATTCCATTGCCATCCACATATTATAGGTGTATAAACTGAGCAAAATACTCCAATATAGTCCAGTAGTCCACAATAGTAGTGGGTTATCCATAGAACTGACAATGTCCAAATCTGTTGACTTTGAGCCTTCCACAGCTTTCTATACTTTTCTGCTGGATAGTTAAGACCAAGATAAAGCAAGACATTTATATCAGGAAATGTAACTTTTGTATCTGACAAGATCAGTCAATCATATTTATTGTTATTTTATTTATTATGTATAAATAAAATTATAAAATATTATAGGTGCATGAACTGAGCAAAACACTCCAATATAATCCAGTGGTCCACAATAGTAGTGGGTTATCCATAGAGCTGACAATGTCCGAATCTGTTGACTTGAGCCTCAGGACCTATCCTGAAACCGTGTGCCACATTTTGTAGACCCTTTGTCAGTGTCAGCCATGTGGATGAGTTGCAGCCATTGCTTGACCAGTTTGCTCTCTGTGAAAGCCTGAGAGAATGTTTTCTCTACATGTGACTTTCCTTAGGCACACTCCACATCATTGATCACATTCCTCTGTGGCCCTGTCATGTCCTTGACAGAAAATTTGAGACACAACAGAGTTAAATGATATTGCAGTATAGGTTCTCCTATGTCCCAAGTCTTCACTTGAAAAGCTAGGGCCAAAATGTTGGCTGTCCTTGCAGCTCTTCATTTTCTCTAATTTTTGTTCTGCAAACTTAGGTTGTTAACCCCTCCAGAAGAGAAGTTTGTTATTACCCTACAACATATGCCGTTGAGTTTAACCTCACTATCTGTCTGAATATCAAACATCTTACGCATAAGATGGAACATTTATTTTCCATCAAGTATTGATATGGTAAACTTTAAGTCTCTATAGAATATGGAAAAAATTTAAAAATGAAAAATATTTAAAAATATGAATAAACAGAAATTTAGAAATCTAACCATGTACAGCATTGTAGCAGGACAATCCTGTGACATTTTTTTCTTATCTCTTGTTTTCATTTATTACCCTTTTTTAAAAAAAAGAGAACATTTTACTTGAGATACAGTCAGCCATAATTGCTATGTCATGACAATCAGTATGTAAATAGAAGACCAGAATGCCAGGGATTCAAAGCATGATACCACTATTACACATTGCTATCTTTAGTGCAGTTGCTCAGTTCACAGGTATCAGCATATGTAGTTAGTCAGGGGACTAACTTGTTGTTAGTCCCAACAAGTAACTGTTAGTTTCAAGAACCTGCTGATAGTTTTTAGGATCACAGCCTTACCCATCTTATGCATATAAATGTATGGCTTTGTCCCTGTCATGTTTCCTAGTTTTTCTCCTTGACCTCTCTTAGTTGTCTAATCCTCAAGTTCTTGCTTTCCAAAATTTAATTGTGTTACACATTTTTTAATTAGTATTTCTTCTTTTGAGTTCTTATAGTAGGGAGACTATACGAAAAAAAAAAAAAAAAAAAAAACTATCCAAAAAATGGGTGTCTGAAATGAATACATACTTCTCAGATAAAGTAATAGAAATGGCAAATAAATATATAAAAAATTATCTCACTCTAGAACAAATGGTTATCATCAAGAAATAAATCAAGAACAAATTCTGAAGGTTTTGTGGGAAATAAGGTACTGTTTTCCACTGTTGTTAATACAGATGTATCCTACCAATGTGGCAATGAATATAGAGAATCTGATTATTTCATTTGACCCTCAATTTTCCTTCTGGGTACCTTCCCTGAAGCATTAAAAAACATCATAGCACAGCAATATGTGTGTATCCATGTTTATAACAGCACATTTTGTAATAGCTATATTTTGGAAACAACAGAAATGGCCATCAGCTAAAAAATTGATAACAAAGTCGTGCTAATTTTATACAATGAAGTACTTGTCAGCCGTTAAGTATTGATAAACCTAAGACTTTTACAAGTAAATAGATGCAACTTGAAATCATACTCATAAGCAAAATAAGTCATATATACATTTGTAAACATTGTATTTTCCCTCTGGTGTGAGAAACTGAAAGAATAAATGTCTAAAATGTAGAAAATAATATATTAAATGTGAAGAAATTTTTCAAAAGGAAAAATGGAGGTAGTATAGGGAAAGGAAATGGAAGAAATGAATGGAAAAGAAAATAATTCAAGTTATAGACTAGTGTCTTTTTAATTCATTGAAAAGGAAATTTTCTGCTAATATCAATTTGAGAAATTTTTATACCCATACCGTGTATTTTGAGTAACTACTTTAAAGACAACAAAATACAATGTGTTAGCTATTATTATTCTTCTATTATTTTGTTACAAAATTTTGTTTTACTTTTTTCCATAAAATAAATAAAAAATGTTAAAAATATACACTTTTGAAAAGTAAAAGACTCTTCAGTGCTATTAAACTGTGTAATACAAATTTTTCTAAAATTAGACAAATCAAAAAACTAGAGTTAGTCCATATTCATGAATAGAAAGACAACATTGTTAAGGTTTTTTTTTTTTTTTTTTCATTCCTACTTGATCTAAAGAATCAGGAAATCTCAATCAAATTCTCACTAAGTTATATTGAGGATGTCAATGAACTGATTCTGAAGATTACACGGAGAGCAGAAAAAAACCCAAGTAATACTTATTGCAATATTAAAGGAGATGAAAGTCTGAGGAGAACTCAGCCTAATATTTATTATGAAGCAACATCCAAAGCAATATGTTACTAGTGGAAGGGTAAATAGATCAATGGATTACAAAAGAGAACTCAGAGAGAGAGAAATCTCACCATAAATGTAAATATAATTAAGTGATCTTTGACAAAAGAGAAACAGAAATACAAAGGAGAAAAGAAGATAATCTGTGCAACAATTAATAATGGAACACCTGAACATTCACAGAAATAAAAATGAATTTACATTGATATAGAAACAAAATCAAAATTCTCATAAAGTTAGATATAAACATAAAGTATGAACATAAGAAAAAAAGCATGGACATGATATTTTAAGGATGAAACCAAGGAGATAATGTGTCGGGAGCCATTCCAAGATGGCGACCGCTCCTCGCTCCCCCGCCCATCGTGTCTGCCAAGATGGCGCCCATATCCGGCTTCCGGGTTCTTGTTGCTGTGCCTGGGCCCCTCCTATCCAGAGAAAAGCCCGCCGTTTTATGATCCTACCAATGCCATTTAAACACGTGTATAATTGTGATTGGTCTGTAAAGTCT
>PVKA01042642.1:0-17281 GCA_004027165.1 Ctenomys sociabilis | reverse complement strand
TTTGGACAATGGAGCTAAATCAGTTGTCCTTATGAGCCACCTGGGCCGGCCAGATGGTATACCAATGCCTGACAAGTACTCCTTACAGCCAGTTGCTGTAGAACTCAAATCTCTACTGGGCAAGGATGTTCTATTCTTGAAGGACTGTGTGGGCCCAGAAGTAGAGAAAGCCTGTGCTGACCCATCAGTTGGGTCTGTCCTCCTGCTGGAGAATCTGCGCTTTCATGTGGAGGAGGAAGGGAAGGGAAAGGATGCTTCTGGGAACAAGGTTAAAGCGGAGCCGGCCAAAATAGATGCTTTCCGAGCTTCACTTTCCAAGCTAGGGGATGTCTATGTCAATGATGCTTTTGGCACTGCACACCGAGCCCACAGCTCTATGGTGGGAGTCAATCTGCCACAGAAGGCTGGTGGATTATTGATGAAGAAGGAGCTGAACTATTTTGCTAAGGCCTTGGAGAACCCAGAGCGACCCTTCCTGGCCATCTTGGGCGGAGCTAAAGTTGCTGATAAGATCCAGTTGATCAATAATATGCTGGACAAAGTCAATGAGATGATTATTGGTGGTGGAATGGCTTTTACCTTCCTTAAAGTGCTCAACAACATGGAGATTGGCACTTCTCTGTTTGATGAAGAGGGATCCAAGATTGTTAAAGACCTGATGGCCAAAGCTGAGAAGAATGGTGTGAAGATTACGTTGCCTGTTGACTTTGTTACTGCTGACAAGTTTGATGAGAATGCCAAGACTGGCCAAGCCACTGTGGCCTCTGGCATACCTGCTGGATGGATGGGCTTGGATTGTGGTCCTGAGAGCAGCAAGAAGTATGCTGAGGCTGTTGGTAGTGCCAAGCAGATTGTGTGGAATGGACCTGTGGGGGTATTTGAATGGGAAGCTTTTGCCAAGGGAACCAAAGCTCTTATGGATGAGGTAGTGAAAGCCACTTCCAGGGGCTGCATCACCATCATAGGGGGTGGAGACACTGCCACTTGCTGTGCCAAATGGAACACAGAAGATAAAGTCAGCCATGTGAGCACTGGAGGTGGTGCCAGTTTAGAGCTCCTAGAAGGGAAAGTCCTTCCTGGAGTGGATGCTCTCAGCAGTGTTTAGAGCTTTCGTGCCTTGTGGTTCCGGTGCACAGCCTCTAAGAGAAAATAGTATTTTCTGCATCTCCATTTGGCATTAGCTAAAAATTTCCTCCATGTTGAGATTCAGCTAATGGCCAAGGGATGCAGCATCAGTAACCATTAAAGAGTTGTACTGCATCTCAGCTGATATTTACTGCACCCTGGACTTGACCACATTCTTCAAGTTGCCATTTAAGTTTCTTAGTGACTAAATCATTGTGCATTCTAGAATGCATCTATAGTTGCCTGTTAAAAGAAAGTGAGCTGTGTTTCAAGTAGCTTATTCTAATTGGCTTTGTCACTGTTCATTACTCAGCATGGACATAAAATGAAACTCCAGTTGTAGGGAGGGAGAAGTTGTTGATGACCTATTCAATAAAAAAACTAAAAGTGTTTACCCAAAAAAAAAAAAAAAATACTTGAGGGGCAAAACACTTTAGACAAATAGAAATATATGAAGAATGGAGCTAGTGAAGAAATACTTCCCAACAAAGAGATACTTATTGAGGTAGGCTGATGATACTGCCTCTCACCATGATTTTTGATAAATCTCAGATAACCAAAGCTCCTGGCCTAGTGGAAGCACTCAGCTCATGTTCTGGGCATATTCGTTGTGAGTCCTCTGCTTGGCCTCTGTCTTATTTTTGTGTTACAAGGTTTATATTAGCTTGTCAGGCACAAACTGCACTGCATTTCCTTATGCCAATTAGAGGCTTTTGTTTTCAAGCAGTATCAGTATTTGTTGTTTGAATAAAGTGAGAGTATTGATTGATGGTAAGGAGAAGATCACTATGCCTATTACTGTGTTCATTAAGTTTTGAAGAACTGACTTAGAATCATTGGATCTTAGAGCTGAAGAAAAGAACTGTAGAGTCTACATAGTCCAGTGTTTTTAGCTAATGCAGGAGTCTTTTCTACAGGTACCTCAATAGATGGTACTTCCAGCAGTTTTAGGGATACTTGCAGAGTTAATACTTGTTGCTGCACAAGATTGCCCATCACATTTCTAAACTTTTTACCTATTAACCTATATATAGCATCTCCTGTGTATCAGACACTTGTATAAGCCTTACAATTATTGCCATTGATCCGATACTTTTATCTCTGTTTTTCAGGTGAAGAAATGGAGACACAGAGAGGTTACATGACTTGCCCATGCACACACAGCGGGTGACAGATGGCATTAGAAAACAGGCGGCCAGTTCTCTGGTCTATGCATTTATCCATCAGCTCCATAATTCATGCACCTAACTTCTATCAAGATCTGTCTAATAACTCAGGTCTTGCCCATTTATTTTGCATCGTTACATTAGTTTCTCCCCCAGAGGCTTTTACAGCATGATGCTTCAGGTATTTTCAGAGGGACTGTCTCATGTTCCCACTGCTGCCATTTCTGTGGTGTGGCAGTGCTTAGTACTCCCAACAGCCTCTCAGGTGGTATGATTTCCAGGCTATGGGCGCTTCCTCTGGCCACATCCAAGTTTTGGATAGCCTGGAGAAAGATACCTGAAATTTATGGTCAGACCCACGTGACTGGACTTCTGGTATCTCTACTCATGGGCTGTGCCGGACACTGCTCAGTCTTCCCAAGCCGAGGATGCCCAATCTGTGATGTGGAATGCTTCTGAGCTCCCTGAGTCACTGTCAGGATACCCAAAGGCAGGACTCACGGTGTAAGCTGCACGAAGACTCACTGTTACTGTTGTTACAAGCAGTGACAACTATATCTGTTGCCTTTAAATACACCTAAACATCCATGAAGTTCCAGTCAAAACCCTGGAAGGCTAATCTGAAAACCTTTTTTAGATCCTTTACACTGACACACAAAAATAAATTTATATATATATATATTATATATATATATTATATATATATATATATTATATATATATATATATATTTTAGATCCTTTACATATATATATATATATATATATATGTAAAGGATCTAAAATATAAAATAGCAAAACAATATTAAGAAAGAAGATAATTGGCAGACTCATGCTACCTGATAGGATTTACTAACAACCTACATAATAAGACAGTATGAAGCTGGCATAAGGAAAGACAAATGGATCAATGAAACAGAACAAAGAGCTCAGAAATCGACCCATGCATAGACACTCAATTGATTTTTGACAAAGATGTGAAGTTGATTCAACAAGAGAGGATTTTTATCAGATAGTGCTGGAAGGATGGATGTTTATCTTGAGCAAAGCTTTATCCCTACCTAACCATCTATGCAAAACCTAAACTGAGGTGCATCATAGATTTAATCTCTATGTGAAGCAAAAAACCTCCAGAAGACATAGGCTGCTGTCTTTAAGAATTTGGATTGTATAAGAGATTAGGGACACAAAATATTCCATAAAAGAAAAGAAAAAAGTCAAAACCAGACATTTTGGGACTGGACAGATAGCTTGGTGGTCTAAGTTTCTGTCTGGCAAGTGCAAGGACGTGGGTTCTATACCAGATACCACATGCCTGCCAGCTCCTGGGTGTTCTGCGCTGGCCACCGAAACCAGGCACGGTGGCACATACGTAATATCAGCACTGGGGAAGCTGAGACAGGAGCATCACTATGAGTTTGAGGTACATAGTGAGACTGTGTACCAAATAATTTAAAAAAGACATTTTGTTTCATGAAAGGATATTATAAAGAAAATGAATAGGTATTAAAAAAAACGAAAGGGAAATATCAGCAATACATATAAATAAAGTTCAAAATATTTACAGAATTTCTAAAAAGCAAGAATAAAAGATGACCAACCCAATGAAAACATGAACAGAAGACTTGAATAGATATTTGGTAGATAAATGACCAGTCAGGGGGTTGACATTATTGTCATAGGAGAAACATTATTAAAACTATAATTGGGCATCATTCAGAAGCACTAGAATAGTCCAAATTGTAAACATTGGCAAAATGAAATGTTGGCAGTGAGGTGAAGCAACTGGAGTACTCTTGCCACACTGGGGGAGTGGAAAGGAATACAACCAGAAAGCTCCACTGGCGGTTCTTGTGAAGCTAAATATACACCTGTCCTTGCCTCTGCTATTTACTTTTAGACACACAAGAGAAATGAAAACACAGGCCTATGAAAGACTAACATGAAAATGTTCATGACAGCTTATTTGTAAATGTCCCATGTCAGAATCACCCAAAGGTACATCAGCAGGGAATGGGTTAACAAACTGTGGAATGAATATAGAAGATGGAATAATATTTGGCAATAAAAAGACACAAAATACTATGCATGCAACAAACACTGACCCCAACATAATGGTGAAAAAAAAAACACAGGATAAAGAGGCAAGAAATTATTTAAGAATCTTTCTTGAAAGAGTCAAAATGCTGGCCTGGCTGAGGTAAAAGAAAACAACCCTTTACAGTGTTGGTGGGAATGTAAACTAGTACAACCCTATGGAAATTTCTCAACTAAAAATAGAAATTCCATTTGACCCAGCTATTCCTCTTTTAAATATTGTTCTAAAAGAGTAAAAAACATCATATTTCAGTGATATATGCAAACCCATGTTTATAGCGGTAAAATTTTATTAACTCAATCTTGGAAGCAACCTGTATCTCATTAACAGAAGAGTGAATAAAGTATTACTTTATCACAAAGAAGGAGAATCTCGAGGTATCTGTAGGTGAATAGATGCACCTGGTGAACTAAACCTGACACGCAAGTTTCAATACAGTGTCTCGTGAGAAATCCAAAACATAAGTAAAGGACAAAACAAAAGATAACGAGGAGAGAGATCTTTTTTTAATGGGAAGGGAATCAAGAAGTGGAGGGAGGGATAGGGAGAAGAGGAAAAAGGAATTAAACACATGAAAATTGAAAATAGAGGTTGGTCTCAGTTACTTTTTTCTTGTTGCTGGGACAAAATACCTAACATCCAAATTTAAGAAAGGAAAGGTTTATTTAGCTCACAGTTTGTGGAGGTTTCAGTCCATCCTCTCTGGCTCCCAGGCAGAGTGGCACATGGCAGACAGCAGCAGTTCCTGGCAACAGAAAACAGAAGAGCAAAGGGAAGGGCAACAGCTGCTGCTTCTAGCAAAGCTTCTCCCCTCTCCTTTAATTTTATAAACAGCTGCCCTGGGCTGGGGGTGTAGAACTCAGATGTTCAATGTCCGTGTCCTCCTCTTGTACAGCTTGCGGATGTTTGCAAACTAAGAACCCTGGCCCTCTGCTGAGTCACTTAATTACATTTCTTTGAACTTCTCAAGTTGACACAATGTATCAACCAGTCCAAGGCTTTTTAGATGGGAAGGGGAATGTGAGTTGGAGTGGAGTGGGAAAGAAGGGGAAGAAAAAAGTATCAGGATTGTTATGTACAGGTACAAACTCCCCCAAGATAATGCAGTCATTGTGTACTGAAAACATGCACTAATAAAACTTAATTAATTATAAACGAGTACCTCCTAAGTGATTCTATTTCCATGAAATTCAAGAAGAAACAAAATTTAAACTTTTTATTTTTATTTTTATTTTTTGTGGTGGGTTCAGCCCATCCCGGGGGCAGGGCTGGCAAGGAGTGTGGTGCTGAGGATTGAACCCTAGCGCTTTGCCTAAGCTTGCCTAAGCAGGCACTTTAGCTGAGCTATCTTGCCAGCCCCAGATAAAATTAATATAGTATATGGTGACTGAAATCAGAACTGTCCAACCAGGTGCGCATGCCTGTAATCCCAGCTACTCCGGAGCCTCAGGCAGGAGGATTTCAAGTTGGAGGCTACCTTGGATAACTCAGTGAGATCCTCTTTATCAAATAAAGAGGGCTGGGGGTGGTGGGAGTTGGTGGTAGAGAAACTTTAGGTGGTTAGATCTCCAGGATTACAAAAGCCAAAAAGAAAAAAAATCAAAAACCAAATAAAAATGACCAGTGTTTGCTTTTGGTGAGAACAAATAAGGATTCCCTGCAAGAGGACATTAGGAGAGTCTTCAGTGTACCAGAAGTACTCTGTTTCTTGATTACAGTAATGGTCAGATGTGTGGACATAGTCACCAAACTTATTAAATGGTATATTTAGGGTCTAGGCTCCCCAGGTGTTGTGGACCATACCCATAATCCCAGTGTTCTAGGAGGCTGAGGCAGGAGGATAGTAAATGCAAGTCTAACTGGAGCAATTCAGCAAGATCCTGTCTCAAGAAAAGTGGGTGGTGCTGGGGACTTAGCTCAAGGCAGAGACCCCAGACTTAATTTCCAGTTCTGGGGGAGAAAAACGTAGGCATATTTACATAAATATGTTGAAAAATAATATCTGAAATTGAAGATATTATGACATTCTAAGCAGCAAGTGCAGTGGGATTGTTATTTGATGACTTGGCCTTTCTGCTTCTGTCAGTGTGAGCTCTTTATTCTCTTGCAGTTTTTGAATTTATGACTAAGGGTAACTGCCACATCTCTTTTTGCATGTGAACTGCTACCAAACAGGGTTTCTTCCTACACATGTGCTCTGTCTGTCTAAACTGGGCTACATGCCTTCTCTGGGGCAAGTGGATGGAATTTAGGTACAAGGTGTGATTTAAAACAAAAATTGTGTATTTAAGTAAAAACTTTAGGATTGGAGAGCTAGCTCAGCAAGTGCTGGCTTAGGCAAGCACAGGGACTGAGGTTTGATCCTGGCACCACATGCTGCATTGGCCTCACCCCAGGCACATGCCTGCAATCCCAGCACTGGGGAGGCTAAAAACAGGAGGATGAGTCTGAGCTGGGTAGTGAGACCCTATAACAAGTACACATAAATTATTTTTTAAGTTTATTATAGTAAAAGACATAGCTGCTCATCTCCCTCAGAATACTTCTCCTCACTTTGAATACACATATCCTATTTTCTTGCCACCTTCCGAAGCAGTTATAAAAGTCCCTTTTCTTCAGGGTCTTTAGTTTCACTGTCAGGCTTGCCTTGATGTCCTGATTGATTCAAAATATTGACCTTCCATGATCATTTTGACTTGGGGGGTGAGCCAGAAATCGCACCCCACCAGGTCCAGTGAATAAGCAGATGGGGACACACAGCCCTGTTTTCATGAGCCTGTCATTCCACTGCATGCCACCCAGCAGCAAGATCATCTGTCTGTCTGTCTGTCTGTCTGTCTATCTGCCATGCCTCATAAAGATACTCACCAAAGAGGACTTGCAGAACTTCTTCAGAAGATGGTAAGAATGATGAGATAAGTGATATGACGGGCACTATTTTGAGGGGGTGAATGCCAAGGTGAGGGCTAAGGCTAAGATATTAGTAGGCAGAGCCTCAGAAAGGGATAAGATGGTGCTGCATAGGGGCACTGCCTGTTAAAGTCCTCGCTGCAGCTTCTTGAAAGCTGAGTGAGGGTGGGGAGATAAATGCATCATGGGGCTGGGGATTTTAAAAAATGAATTTTTAAGTCCCTCTGGGTTTGAAAGTTCACCCTTACACATCCGTCCTTTTGTATTTTAAGGGTTTCTGGGATGTCAGGTTCCCTTCCAATCCTCACCGAAGTGCTAGGCCTTGAAGCTTGATATTGTAAATAGCCTCAACAGACTATTATATTAAACATCTCCTGCATGCCGAACACTGTGGAGGTGGGGGTAAGAAACTGCTCCTGCCCTCCAAGCCCTCGGGGCTCAGTCCCCTCACCCACCACAGCAGAGGGCCCCTGACACCTGCCCGCCCACTTCCTTTGCTAACTGCACTGCTGGCTTCTCAGAACCCATCTTGCAGTTAGCCTTACTTTGTCCCTCTTCCCATGTTGAGTCAGACATTACCAAGTCCCCTCTGCAGTGAGCCTGGCCTATGAATAAGAGACTTTTCCTGGGCCTATAAGACAAGGCACAGATAATTACTATATCTTCTGGGGGCATCACAGGTAAACCTGATGTCACTGTGCTTTCAGGTCACGGATGACTTTTAAAAATTTCCACACACCTTTAAATTCATAATTTAGACCTTAGAGTGACCTTTTAATGTATTATGCAATGTACAACTCTCCCATAATGAATGCAATTATTATACACTACCATAGGTAGTAATAAAAACGAAAACGAATTTTTTTAAACCACCGAACTCCAAACTTGGATTTCACCAGATTCTCTATTAACATCTTTGTGGTCCAAGACCACGTCAGCCTCACATTCAGCCTCTATCTCATTTTGTTGTACCGGCTCCCTGGGCTCCTCAGGTCTGTCACAATTTCTTAGTCGTTTGTTCGTGACCTTGAAAGTCTTGAGGCATACTGGCTAGTTATCCCTGGATCTGGGCTTGTCTCATGTTTTTCCCATGATTAGACTGGGATTAGTGGCTCTTTTGGAGGAAACCCTAGCATGGTGAAGTGCTCCGGTCTTACTGTGTCGTGCGGTGCATGACATCCTCATGACCAGTGATGCCCACCCTGATCCTTGACTACGGGTCTAGTGTTTGCCAGGTTTCATGCATACCAGGACTATTTTTCTCTCACTATTCTGTTCTTTAGAGGGGAGTACCCAAGTCTAGAACACCCTGAGCATCACCTTCTAGAGCAGAGTAGCTACATATTTTAGTGTGGTTTTGAACACACTAATACCAGTATGTTTTGAATAGAATTCACTTGCAGCCTCTCTACTACAATACCATCTTTAGAGTACCATTTACTCTCTTTCTGAAAGCTTTAGCTAATTAATCCTAACTAGAAATTATAGCAGAATTTCACTAATTCTCAATGAACTGGTTTGTAAATAGGACGTGTTTTCTAAAAAGCCCACCAGTCTTTACTCCTAAGCTGAGATTTGTGTAGCTAGAAGTGGAAACACATGGCTAAGCAACATCTGTGTCTAGGAGTGTATTTCCCAAGAGCTTATCAGCAGAGCCTCAGTGTGAGTGACTTTCCCCAACCATTTTACTTTGTATTTTCTGCTTTCCAGTGATTATCCTAATCATTTAAAAGAATATATTTGTGGAAATGGCCTTGGGTTTTAATCTATTTATTATATTACAACCTCTAAATGGAATGTTTTTCTCTAAGGAGTGTAAAGCCGATTATTATATATAATTAAGTTAATATCTGGATTCTCAAAAAACTCCATCTCCTTATAAGCGGGTTTCCAGCAGAGCCAAGTTTGGTTTTGGATGAGTATATATTAAATTTTGCCTGGCAGAACCCATTGTATTTGATAGAATTTGTGTATTATAAATGTTTCTTGTGGCCACACGCTAGTGATCTGAGAAGAGCCTGTGACTTACCCCTTTTCTCATGTAGTGGCCAGCAGTAGGCGTTTCTGGTTGCCCGTGCAACTTCCACTTCTTTTCTTCCTCATTAACCAGACATTTAAGGGGACCTTGACCCACCCTGAGCTCTACGTTGGGTCTGATTGGCTAAGAATGCTGATCATTCCTTGTTCATGATGAACTTAGGAAGTGCCCTTGCTCTCCAGTAGGCCAGGAGAGGTGCTTGCTGGGAGTTTCTAGTAAAGTTTCCTGCATCTTTGAAAAGGCTACAGAGAAAGGCAAGGTGGTAGTGTGATGGTTAGAACTCCAAGAGTCACCCACCTCCACCAGGAGGGTGATGCGGAGGGCTGTGCCATGCTGTAACTTAGAGATTAGTAATGAGAACTGTGTTAGTTTAAATTTCTTGTTACTTGTAGCCAAAGGCATCATGACCAATACAAAATTATCAATAAATATTAGAGTCATTTAGATACTAAAAGATCTCCTTGGAAGAAATGATTAAACAAATAATCAAAACATTGGTTCCCTTTGATTAGGAAAGGAATTTCATCCCAGTTAGAAAAATTTTAAGTACTATGTAGTTTTATTCCTGCTTATTCCATATTCATAAATGTGCTAATTTTTAATATTTTAAAGGCATTATTTATAGTTTGAGGAGGGTATAAAACTGAAAATCTAGAGATCACAGATCGATCTGCGCAGACCTGGTGATAGTAGTGTGGAGTCTTGGGTAACAAAGTGGGACACGTGGCGGGTTCCTCTGAAACATACATCCCTCCCTTCTCCAAAGGATATTAACTCGCTTTTGGCCATCTGTCCTTCCCCTGCTGTATCATGTTGCTTTTTCTTCTATTGTGTGTCTTCCCTGGGCAGGTGTCCATCCACTGCCCTGTGTCTTCCTCAGATTTTGATGGGGGAGTGCATTGGCAGGACTTTGAAGTAGAAGCTCAAGAGAAAAATAAGCAGGCAGCTGCAACTTTTGGCGATAAGAGGGGGAAAGTAAGCCACCAGGCTGTGAGCGAGGAGAGTGAGCTGCTGTATTTCTTGGAATAAAGAAGGGAGTTCACAGGCAAGCTGGACCAGACCACCAGCAAAGATTGTGACTGTTGGACTGCAGCTGGCTCTGAACTTCCAATATCACATTTGTGCAGTAATCAAACTTCACTCAGTTCAAGGATCCTAGTCCTTGAGAAAAACCATGAGTAATTAATGGCATTGAGACCCCATAAAAGTGTAATGAAAGGCCTCCTCGGCGCAGGACTGCTCTGCCTGTGCAGTAGTCCCCTCTGTCTGAGCTTCTCTGACCAGGGAGGACCTGACTGGCTCCTGGGTGGTATCCTGTTGTACTTCCTTTGTGGCATAAGCTTTCACTTTACTCATGCCTAGTCTTTAGATTTAGATTATGACTTTTATATGCAGCTAAAAACCCACTCCAGCTGATGATATTTTCAGATGCGTGGTATACCTTTCCTGGTCTTTTAAATATGATATGTCCCTTTAGTACTGGAGTTAAGCTTGAGTGGTCCCCCAACTTCCAACTATACTATTGCTTCTGGGGCCTCTTGCTGGCTGATGCCCATAGGTGTTCCAGCCCAGGAATGCTGTTTCTCATCATCTTCCATCTTGCTTAATGTGCTCCCAAGGCTCATTCCACGTGCTTGCTCCTTTTCCTTTGTCATACCAGCTGCTGCCACTATAGCTCACCATGGGGGGCTAGGCAGAAAGGGCCCTATGCACCTGTATTTTCCCTCTAACCTAAAGATACGACCCATTATAACACTTCAAAGTGCACTGAAGAAAAAAATGATGCTAGACACAGACTAACTTGCAAAATGTTGTAGACTCCTTCAGAGTTCCCATGCATGTTAGGGCCACATGGGTCTGGATGAATTCAGTACAGAGACAGTTGTTTAATTTATTTGACCATGACTCCTTCTACCTTGGCTACCTTGCCCAACAAGATCTATTCAGTAATCTGTGGAACCCACTCAGGAGAATTTATGCCCTTTCCTACTTGTTTGAATTTTGCCTTTCCTTGTGGGTGGAGAGGGTGTTCCCTTGCCTGGAACTTCTTCAGTAGCATGTTGTGTTTATTGGCTCTTTGAATAAAGGTCAGTGACAAGACCATTCAGGGTAGTTACTTTAAAATATGTCCATATAAAAATGCAGTAACAGTGTGCGCACAGCTTAACTCCCATTTCATTTCCTGCTGGTAAGTGTTTAGCATGTGAAATATCCTAATGAGGAATCAACATCCCAGGATAGTTATTCGGCATTCAAGTATGCTTGAAATCTACACCAGAGGGTTTGTTAATTAGCATAAGGTATATGAGAAATGAATTTTTATTGGCATAATAAATGATGAGGTCAGTGATTGGTTAGAAAGATTGTCTAGCCTGGACACCTACAGGACTGAGATACAAGAATCCAAAGCCCACACATTTGGTGCAGTGCTTTAGGTGGTGTGACCCAGTGTGGGGGGGAGCTGGCTCCACGGAGGACTGCTGAAGGCTGAGTCCATTACAGGTGTGGCATATTCTTGAACTTCCCCAGTTGATGGGTGTTGGCTGTGGTGTTAGAAGGCGAGGTTGGGGCTTTCCTGAGGTATGGGAATGCTAGTAAATGTCAAACAACTTATAGTTTATGTCAGATTCCCCCCCCCCCCAGTCTTACATGCTCAGAGACAGAACCTTCTAAAAGACAATTGGATTAGGGACACTATAACTGGGTTGGTGGTCACTGGGAGTGAGTCACTGGGCATGACTGGGAAGGGTTTATCGTCCTCCTTGGCAACTTTCTCTCTCTCTCTCTCTCTCTCTGTCTCTCTCTCTCTCTCTCTCTCTCTCTGTTTCCTGTCTGCTATGAGGTAAGCAGCTCTTCCTACACTAGGCCCTTCCGTGTCTTTCTGCTTTGAAGCCAATGGACTGTGGACTGAAACCTCTAGAAAATGAGTCCAGATAAACCTCTTATCCTTTAAGTTATGTGTATTGGGTGTTGTATCTCAGTGACAAGAGAGTGGCTAAGACAAAAACTGACTGAATTTCACCTTAAGTTGTACTTGAATCACGTTGTATTTCTTGGCTCTCAGCTAATCCAGAGCTGCAGTTACTAGAAGATCCTGGCAGGAAGAGTTGGTCATTAGTAACATGGTCAGTTCTTGCCAGTAGGTTGCTGACTGGACATTAAATCATTAACCACCCTAGAACTCAGCCAGCTCAACTGGTGCCCTTTCCCTGGTGGGGTAGTCCTCTGTTCCACAGAGTAAAAATCAGCAGCACTAGGACTTCTGAGCCCTTAAAGTACAATGTTAAGGGGTATCTTGCATCTTTCTCTCTGCAACTATTCCTAAGAGGAGATCCTTGTAGGCAACCACATGCTGGCTGTATGCTGTTGTCCCCCAGCACATACTGTGAACTGTCTCTGCCCTGGAGCCCTTCTCTGTTTTATCCCATATAGTCTGTCATGAGTTCTCAGAGTCTTCCCTCTTGTGGACCCATTGTGGGGGAACTAATTTGTATATATAAATCCTAGATCATGGACTGGAATCTTGCCAATGCAAGTGGAGTGTTTGTTATTCCTTTTACCTTCCCATTAAATTATTATCAAAGCTTTATCTTAAGAAGCAGGCTGATTTCACTGATGTGAACTGGACAAATTCAGGACACTGTGAAGCCTTCTATCAACCATCCTAGATGGCACAGTGACCTATGGTAAAGTTCACCTGTTAGTGTTTTGAGCCCCTTATTTGGAGAGTTTTTGCTGTTGCTTTGCATTGGGCTCCAACAAACTTGATTTGCTTCCTATTGCACTAAAAATTAGAAACAGCAAATTAGAAGGAATATGAGGCAGGCAATGATGCCTTCTTGCTATTTCTAAAGAGTTGAAAAAGACAGAATAGCCCATGTTTCTGTAATTCTCAAATAATGTCATTGTTCTAATGCTCAGAGTAATCACTGATATTTTTCACGATGGCTGTGAATTATCAAGGGATTGATTAAATGATTTATTTAATGAGACAGTGTCCCAGTTACTTTTTCCATGCTACTGAGACAACATACCTGACACTCAAAATAAAAGAGGGGAAAGGCTTATTTAACTCACAGTTCATAGAGGTTTCAGTCCATCAGTGGCCAGCTCCAAGGAAGGACAGCATGGTAGAGGGACACTGAAAAGGAGAGACAGTTCATGACGGGCAGAAGGTAGCGGAACAACAAGGGATGACCACAACTCTTTCTATCCCTTGTGTGTTATCCAGGTTACTTAGGGTGGAGAGCACTCATACCATTAATCACAGTCCCTTGATCCTAGCATTGCACCATGAATCGATCCCAGCACCACATACTCTAGATTCCACCACTTCTGAAAAAGCCCCCACTATGACTGCATGAGGCTTTGGGGAGACTTCTAGACACAAGCCATGACAGGCACAAAAGCATGTGCAGTGCTTTAGAATTTCCAACAAACTGGCAAATTAAAATTTGAGTGCTCAAAGTTATCAATCACCATCCTATTACTTGTTAAAGCAGTGTATTCAGTTCCCAGATCATATTGGGTGAATGAGATGTTTCTTTACATGGTTATAGCAGTTCATATGTATAAAATACCCAGTAATTCAGGCACACACTCTTACTCTTAGAAAAACAACTCCCAAGTCTGACTCTAGTAAGTCTGAAGAAATTTCAAAATATGTAAGAGGATAAAATGTATGAAAATGGATCTCAGGAAGATATTGACAACTAAAACAGCCTCTTGGTTAAATTCTGTTTTTAACTTCTATTTTTTTTTTATCTTGCCTCAGAAGACCTTATGCTCTGTATGTTTTGCTAGGTTGGGAGCAGATACACTTTAGTACCAGGGAAAGACCTTGAAATATTTCACTTTAGACTCTAGAGATTATCCCTTGGTCACTGTGCTCAGGTTTACCTTGGTTGATCAGGAGTGGCCCTATCTTGTGGGGAGAGTCACCTGGAAGAGGGAGTCCGTCCTGCAAGTGACCATGATGTAACTCCGGTTGGATTCCAACTTTGGTAGCAATATATACATGAGCTGGTTAATAGGTAAGAGGGTTGAAGTTTTGCAAAACAAGTGATAAAGCAAGAGACAAATCCATCAGTGATGGGGCATATTTCCCTCCTACAGGTGGGGAGATGAGGGAGGTGCTGGAGGATGATCACCACAGCCTGGCGTTACTGCCATAGCTGCTGCTGCTCACTGAGCTCTCTCTGTGCACACAGCAGTACTTTACTCAGGTGCCATCAACTCCACAAGGCACCTAGTTGAGGCTCAGAGTGGGTAAGTGATTTATGCAGTCACATAGCCAGCTGAGAGTGGGCTGAGTTGGAAGCCCCGATCTGTCTACCTCCAAGGATTATGCTTGCAACCCTTTGATGGGTACTGAGGAAACATCTCTTCCCTCCAAGATCAGCTTGGCCTAGGTCTTTGTATGGCAGAAAGAGCCACAGGAGGGGGTTCTCAAGAGTATGTGGGTACTGCTCTGAAGGAGAAATGCTAGGGACAAAGGTATGGGTCCATTTGGGTGGGTACCTCTCATGGAGGTGACCATTTGCTCCGGGACCGAGGACAAACCCAGGCAGGTACGAGAGCTTCTTGTTGCAAGGGAAGTATGTTTGCTTCTGCTCCTGTGGCCAGTGGGTCCTTACTCGTGGGCTTTATCAGGGTTACTTCTAGCTGGGAAGTTTGCTGATGTCCTTGTGTATTCTGCTCAGCTTTGAGTTGTCCCCATCTGGATCTCTCTGGGGACACTGTAGTGGCTGCTTCTCCTAGGGCACAAGCAGCAGGGGGTTGAGACAAGGAGGGCCAATATCCCAGCTTCCTTCCAGTGGAAGGCTTCCCAGCAAGGCCTGTTCTCCTGGGAGTCTGTGGCCCTCCTTTCTCCATCTAGCCGACATGGCTCCATTATCCTGCCCTAAGGAGCACAGCAGCCTGTGTCCACTGTTTCAGCCATGTCGCCATGTCTTTTAGGTAAGTGGCAGCGAGAAGGATGTTGGAAGGCAGATTAGACGGCAAGGGGAGGAGAAGGGGGCAGAATTGAGTTAGTCATGATGCTCTGCTAGGCTTCTGAATGCCAGGAAATTCAGAGCCACCCAGAGAATGGGAGCTTAGGTTCCTTTTCTTTGCAGTTCTTTTGGGACTGGGTCTCACTAAGTTGCTCTGGCATGCTCAGAGATACTATCTACCTGCTTTAGCCTCTGGAGCTGAGTTTTGTTTTTGTTTTTGTTTTTGAGACAGAGACTCTCTATGCAATTTGGGCTGGTCTTGTGCTCACTTTTGTGGCCCTTAGGCTGGTCTCCAACTTGTAGAGACCCTCCTGGCTCAGCCTCCTAAGTGCTAGGATTATAGGTGTGTGCCGCCATGTTCGGTTCTGGACCAGATGGCGGGTGCCTGGGCATCCAGGGGTGAGACTGCCTGGCATGTGTGGCCCTGCTTGCCAGGTAGGTGCCTATGCCTCTGAGCTCTCTCTCAGGCCCCTGGAGCTGGGAGTATAGACAGGGATTTCTGCTCCCAGTTAAGAGGTGGGAGAAGATTATGTTTCTGATGAGGTTAAAACAAATGGGAGGAGGGCCCAGGAGATGGCTCAGTAGAATAAGTGCTTGCCTGGCAAGCACAAGGGCCTGAGTTCACTCCCCAGTTCTTCAAAACAAACAAACAAATGGGAGGAGTACTAGGTATTTTGATCAAAAGGGGCCAGGCTTTTGAGGGTCATAAGTGTCAAGCAGAGGGCCCAAGATTTTGTCTTTTTAATGCAGTAGAAATCTATTGGGTGTTCATGAGTAGGTAATCAAAACAGTGCTTGAGTGAAATCGACCTGTTAAATGCCATTTAAATTCATTCCCAGGCGGAGAAAAGAAACCTTCAGAAACACTCCCTGGTGATGGCTTGGTGTGAGAAGCTGTGAGGCTTCTCGGTGCTGCCTGCCGAATCTGCCCAGCACTCTGCCTTCCGGGGACACAGGACAAATGGAGGTTCTTGTCTGCTTCAAAATTAGGTATGACTGTGAGACCTGCTAGACCAAGCCAAGGCTGGGTGAGCTTTGTCCTGAAGGACTAGAGAGTAAATATTTTCTGCTTATAGGC
The DNA here is from genome assembly GCA_004027165.1 of Ctenomys sociabilis. Classification (NCBI taxonomy): domain Eukaryota; kingdom Metazoa; phylum Chordata; class Mammalia; order Rodentia; family Ctenomyidae; genus Ctenomys; species Ctenomys sociabilis. Next base: position 875 of record PVKA01042642.1, on the reverse strand, counting down.
CATACAGTCTCTGCAGCAACCACTCAGCCTGGCCACTGAGGAAGGAGGCGGCCACAGTTGCTATGCACACAGGGCAAGTGTCGCCGAGGTTCAGTACCGCTTTTGTGGACTGTCATCTGCTGAGTGCTGGGTTGGTGGATGTGGCTGCTTTGCACAGATGCTCTGAGGCTTAGAGCGGGCGTGGCTGCCGTGGTCCTACTGGCTCCCTGGGAAGTCGAGCCTGATCAGCCTGGAAGCCCAACTGACCACATGCACCAAAGGCTTCACAGTGCCTGTTGTGTGTGTAGTGTGCGCAATAGAGCATCCTGGAAGTGCTCAGGCAGTGAGGCGCAGGGATTGTTTCCTACTGAGGAACCACTTCCCTCTGCCCAGCGGTCAGTGCCAGCTTCGCAGACCTAGTGCCACTGTGATCATTCGGAGTCCTCATCACCCAGACTGCCTGGAGGAGCCTACCAACATCATGCAGTGATCTGTGTGTGTGTGTGTGTGTGTGTGTGTGTGTGTGTTATTTTAAAATATTTTCTTTTTTATCTTTTATTCATTTTAATGAGAAAAAAGATAAAATAGCAATGAAACAGTTTCAAAACAGGTTAGTAGGACAGTTACAATAATTAATACATTGCATATTATTGTCTTCATAGTAGTTATTCAGAGGACAAGATGCAGACATGATACCTTGCCTAAACAATATTAGTACAGACCTTTTGTCTCACTGAACTAAGAGAAAGTACCACTATGTATGTAGTCTTGTGTAATAATATATAACCCATACAAGACTATATTGGGTTATTTTGCTGGACTATTTTGGGTTATTTTGCTGGATTCAAATATATATATATATATATATATTTTTTTTTTTTTTTTTTTTTTTTTTT
>PVKA01042641.1:0-17279 GCA_004027165.1 Ctenomys sociabilis | reverse complement strand
TGTGTGTGTGTGTTCTGTTTAATTAAAACAATTTTGTTTTTCTGTCTTTTTCTTTATTGTGAAAACCGTGGTAATTCATTAAACTTATCTATTTGCCTTCAGTATGAATATAAAATAGTTGATGAATATTAATTTATGAAATTGCTCAAACATGTATATTATTCTAAGAATGCACATTAGTACTGTACACAAAATAAGTACTCATTACCAGTTAATGCCCAAACAGTAATAATTCAATTTATTACAGACTGCTCATCTAAATCCCAAACAATAAGAAGCATGTTACCTCTGCTAGCTGACTACCTTTTGTTGATTCTAAACCAAATTGGTGTTGTTTACACAAAGATAAGAAATTTGAATCCCACTATTACCAAAAATAATTTTTTCTGGTACCAAAAGGTGTAATATTTCCAGGCGAGTGAACAACTCCCAGGAGCCCCATGGATTTCTCCAGCATAGTAATTTATAATGCCTCACTCCAGCAAATTCCGTAAGGAGCTGCTCTTGAGTTGGTTCTCTCATTTACTAGCACCGGAGTATGCTAATAAAATTATAAATGTTCAAGATATACCTGAGAACCCTACTATTCACTATGTGATCATTTGATGGTTATACATTGATACTTTTTTCCATTTCTGAAACTTACTATTACTTATATAATACAGAGAATATTTTCTTTGGTTTATATTTTCTGTAAAATATTCCTCACTGCATGGAAGAAATAGATTAATTTCTCACTTCAATTCACTTTGTTCCAGAATATCAGGTAGGGTACCAACTTCCTTTTCTTTCTCAAGATGAATAGAAAATTTATTCCACAAGTATTACTGAACTAATCGTGAGCATCCCTTGGTTTCTGCATTGTATATGCTACGTCCAATTTTTTTCACACCCATATGTCTCTAATGTAGAACTGCCTGAAGCTGAAGTTGTGATCACAGCGCTGCTTCCTTCCAGTGTGTGCCTTCATTCTGACCCTTGTCAGAAAACTTCACCAGTGCGTGTCCGTAGATGCTTGGGGGGTGTCAGTCCAAGCACCAAGTTATTGTAAATGAAGAGAAGATTCTTTATCTATTTAATTTGAAGAAATGAAATGACAAAAAATGTTTTGTTGTCTAATAATTCATCACATAGATTATTTAAAAGTATATCTGTGACTATAAACACCTCACATCAAACTGCAATGATTCATACTTCAGCAAACCTTTCTTCCATCTGTGTTGCAGAAATAAGCTGAGAATAAGTAATTAGAAATGGCAAATGACACAATGTGGAGCTAGACTTTGTAGTTTTTTAAGGTCAAGTCGCATTTTAATAATGTTCTATATGATGCTTGTCTAACTCACAGATTTAGCATAGCTAAATAGAAAGCACTCTTAGGATGGCTGGAAAATCAGAGTTTAAAGTATTGAGCAGCAGAGCTGTCATTAAAAATGTCAAGCATGAAGCTCATGTTCCCTCAGGACATCTCACAGATTACTTTAGTTCCACTCAGTGTTTTATTCTTTTTTAGAAAAGTATCCAAAACATATGCAGGCATATCATTTGCATCATCACTTCTGAAACTATCAGTGAAAAATTGTATTTCTCTTTGTGATTTTAATTTTTAGCTACATTCTGTTGTGGCCAAATACTTTTATAAAATACAAAACGTATGAAATAGTAGCAAATAAAAATTTCAGAAATTCCAATCAACAATTTTAAAAATTACTATTAGATTTAAAAGCATTGACTCTTAGCAAAAAACCTACTATTAATGTTTCTTTCAAATTCTGTACATAATATTATGCTCAGTAACAAGCAATTCGATAACTCACATTTGTCCACAGACTACAGTTTGTAGTATTGTTTTGTGCTATGAGCAGGGACACGAATTCACTGTATGCTTTGCCCTCTGAGTCAGTTCCTGCGACCCACTGCAGTCCAGCTTGTCTCGAAAATGTAGATCAGTAAAATCAACCAGAATTCTGACACTAAGCTCTTTTTTTATCCTATATTACCAAATAAATCTCACTGATGCATGTCATTCATATTGGTTAACCTAATGCAAGGTAGGTTTTGTTTGGTTTCAGGCATTGAGTTAAACTTGTTCAGTTATACTTCTTTACCCACAATGATTATCTTAAAAATTCAATCTACTCCTTGCTCAAATGCTACACTATGTTTTTGAATCAAGAGGCACTTTTCCTGGAGGTAGAATCTTAGAATCAATTAGAGTTACCTATCAATGGAGTAGGTACTTCAAGAGGATTATATTAATTTAAACAGAAAAATCATACTACTTATGCAGGAGTTGAAGTATAAGAGAGCTTTTCAATATGCTACTTATTTTAAACCTCACCAAGCAATTTAGTGAATAATTGCTTTTATTTGATCTTTCTCTATCTGCAAAGTGCCTTAAGGGTGCATTTTTCAGTCCATTTAGTTTGATCAAAGAAAGAAAAGTCCAGAAGTTTTTCAAAGAAATTCCAGATGCAAAGTGACAAATAATAATTTATGTATTTTTGTTACTTTATATACATAAATAACTTAAACTGCTTTTTAAAAGAAGTGGGAAGATAACAGAAGAGGATATATACACAATGATTAGTTTCTTAATAGGCTTATTTAATTTTACCTTTTGAATCTAAAGTATGTTTTTTGCAAGAACACTGCTTGTATGTGCCATAGTTGTTACTGTCTATTACATGTCTTTCGCTTGAGCCTTAAACTGACCATTCATATGTTAATTTGTGATAATTTTGCTTTCTACATTACTAGTAATATTTAAACATATTGTTGCCAAACTTCAAATGCATCCCAAATATTAGGGTTTATTAATTAATATTAAAATCACTCATTTGAAAACCAGTAGTGACGCATTTAGTACTCTCCATGGCTTCAAGCTTAAAGCAACAGCAGTGGTTGTCTTTGAGTTGATCTTTCTGTCTCATCATTAATGCTTCTCTACATTTGGGATTCAGAAAGTATCAAGTGTTGAAAACACCAAACCAACATTCTCTCTCTTTTGTGCTAAAACTTATCAACACATTAAATTTTATGACTGTGCTTTTGACAAACAAAAAACAAATGAAAAACATGGATGACTGTTTACACATAATCAGGTTGAATAAAAGTAGAGTCAGATAATTTTCCTGGTCCACAGTAGCTGTAAGTTGATGCACCTGGCACCTCACCTGCTACCTCCTAGGACCCTGGAGTTTTCTCAAGGGTCTGAGCTCACTTAATGAGCTATCTGATAATTGTGAAGCCATCTCTAGTGGCAGAGTAAAGTCATTAAGTGATTTGGAATATATAGTGAACTGTCTCCCAACTAGGCAGAAGTTACATTTCACCTCTGGAGTGTAACTACTGCTTGTTTTCAAGCAAACAAAAGTGAAGAGCATTGATTCAATTGAGCAGACGTTGTGCACAACAACACTAGCGGAGGTTACTATTATTTTGTACGATAGGAGAAAATGAATAAACTATTATCTTGAATTTGTTCATGAGGAAAGTCTTGATCAATGATTAATTTACCATTTCTGCTGATGTAAGATATCCATTTCTTATTTCCATTAGGAATGTACACTAGTGGGACATTGACACATTATATGAGATCCAGCCTCAGTCTAGCACTGCAAAGAGCAGTATACTTGGGAGTTCTGTCTAAAAAGGAAACATTTCATAAGAGTTTTATATACATGGCAGGGTAGGGTACTAGGATTTAGTTTTGTTTGTTTAGTTTTATTTGTTTTGTCAGAGAACAAATTTGAGAAAAAATTCTTCCATTAAAATAACATGCGGTTATTACTAAAATTTTACTTGGAGTCACTTTTATTTCATGCTGTTCAACAGTACAGAAAAGTATACAAGATGATTCTAGTATCCAGACTCTCTCAAAAGAAAATGTTAACATCAATTTTCAATGAAATTGCATTCACAATTTCATTCTTGTAATTAAACTGTTTCACATTAAAATGGACTTCTGAAAATATACAAAATACTTATATGGAGTAAAATATTTGCTAATTCTGTTCTTTAAAATCATTGCATTTCACAAAGAAAAACTTAATAGTGGCATAAGCCTTATGAAAAGGTAAACGTGCCTTCCCCAAGAAAGAACACTATTTTCTCTACTATGTTTTAGATGTTGCAGCAGAACTACCAGTAATATTTGAAGTCAATAATTAGAATTTTAAGTACAAAATGTACTTCATACTAGTCTGTTTTCTGTTCCTGCACTGAAATACCTAAAGTATGGTAATTATAAAAAAAGAGTTAATTTGTTATTATTTTAAGGGCTGAAATTTCAATATTAGAAGCCCCATTTTACTTTTATTATTTTAAAGAAAATAAAATATAATAAAAAGTAATTAGAAACAATACAGAATTTCAAAGAAGATGATAGGAATTCAATAACCATTACTGTATTGTGTATTATTGTCTTTAATGTCCTTATTCATGCATAGGAAGAACCAACTTTGTAAAAATATTGTTATACACATTCAATATGATCGAAGTATCTTTAATTTACCTCACACCCATAGATATTACCTTCCTAAAATTCATCTGAGACCAGAAGAGACCTAGAATAGTAGAAATAATAATCCTGGGCAACAAAGGCAAGGCAAGAGGCATCACAATTTCTGACTTGAAATTATATTATAAAGCTATATTTAATTTTACCTTTTGAAGCTGAAGTATGTTTTTTTCCAAAATGCTACTTATATTTGCCATAGTTCTGTTACTGTCTATCGTATAATGTCTTTTACTTAAGCCATGAAATAAGAAGAGCAAGAAACAAATAAACAAACAAAAACCAGACCAAAGGATTGATGGGACAGATTAGAAGATGCAGACACGACTACCGACAGTCCATTTTTCAAAGCTCTAGTACGATAGATGCACTGTGGATGTTTCAATGGCATAATGAGTAGGAGGAAGGGAACTGGGTGTGTAAAAAAGACAAATGTGAGGAAAACAACAACAAACATGCAAGAGAGATTTAAAGACCACGCTTGCTCATTTCATGATAAGGTGCTCTTAGTGACTTACCAAGATCCCTCAAAAACTTTTAATAGTTTGGCTCAATTACCTGATAACATTTCCACTAAGCCCTTTGTATGTTCCCAAGCTCGCAATACTACCTAGCCCGCAGCAGATGAAGCTTGGTGGGACATGTTCTAAACCAGAGCATGCAGGACTCTGCATGGGGTCCCTCCTGAGGTGACGCTTTCCCTTCTTGCTAGAGCCTTGGGAATTTGTTCCACTTTGCTCTGACACAGCTAAATATCCATCTTCAAGCATCACTTGCTACTCCCATACTTCAGCATAGTAATATACTATTCTTATTGCCAGCCATGGTGCAAAAAGTGAACATGATGCAGTTGGGGGCAAAATAAATACATATTTTAGTTTTGAAAATTACAGTTACTTTTTAAACTAAGGTGCATTCTTCCTAGCAACATACTTTTCTTCCTCTAACCTTCTTCTTCATCTCTGGATTCATAGTTACCAATACAAAAACAACTGACAAGAGATTTTTTTTTCTTTGGAGGTAGAGTTCTTACCTCAGTACATACTTGTTACATTCCTTAATACTGTAAAACTTTGATTTTGACATCCCTTTATATATTAAACTTAATACATTGTTCCTTGAAAAAAATACTAAAAATTAAAATTTTGATGCTTCTTACAAAATTTAATCTATACTTTGATCACATGACATTCCAAGTTATTTTTGTAGTTCTCAAATCATTGACTATAAGTTGGTAAATACATTAATTTCAGTAAGAAATAATTAGAACTATATTATGTTTTACTGTAAATGATTGCCAATCATAATACACAAGTGAAAGAATCCAAGTGAGCTTTAAGTGTTGCCATAGATATATGAAACATATAAAATCTTTCATGGGTTTTATAAGATGAGGAAAGAAGTAGAACAACAATAACAAAAACATTCTGCCAAATGAATAACATTCATTATATTCATATGTATTTCTTCTCCATGGTATGTTACTGAATATTAGGAATGATTTAGATGAATAATAATATGACTAGGTCAATTCTCTTGACATAAACCAGTGTGCTTATTTTAGATTACATAGATAAATATATTCCTAAAAATAAGAATTGACAGAAAGGATAGTTTCACCTAATATGAATTTGCCTGGGAAAGTTGTTCTTTTTACTTCCTAGGTCTGGAAAAATCTTCCTCAAAGAATTTAATGCTCACTAAGCCTAAAATCATAAAATATTATAGTATAGATTAAGGAACAGAGGTTGTTACTTTAAATTAATTAATATATATATATGTATTACTTACATATACCTTACTAATGGATATAAGAAGTATAATTAAGATGCAAATCATATAACTACTATTTACACTGTCCATAAATTAGTGGGAATGTAAGTCTGTAAAAATTATAAAGCCATTAACTTCTTTTTATAAAACATTGGTCACGTATAGCATCTTCTGAAGCTTTTTTGTGGCTGCTAGAAATTGATCATTTTTACTATCATGAATTTTACCAGGGAAAATGAGAATATCAGTTAGAAAAATCTTTAAATATAATCTATTCCATCACTATACTTCACAATGAAAACAACTAAAACTTCTCCCTAATCAAACTGGCCATTTGCTAGAAATCACTATACCTTCTGATCATATCGTAGAAAGCAAACAGTGCAGTAAGATTTTGGAGAGTTGGTTTAGGTGCTGGACTCTGGTTTGCAGGTGTCACTTGACATTTTTTTCCTGCTCATTCAGTTTTTATTCACAAGGCCTAATAGTTAAGACATAGACTTCTTTTCAATTAATGGATTATATTCTGACAGGAATGGGAAAAAAGGGCTCCTGAAATATCACACAACACACTTAATCTGCTGGAAACCTATCAGTTTAGGATAAGTCTGAGTGAGACTTTCATCTAGTGGTTTAGAATCTGGCCCACTACTTACAGCAGGATCAAGAGATCAGGTACAGTGACTACTCAGCCAGCACCAGTTTGTGCTAGAAATTGGAAATTTCTGTGACTTTGGCAGTGCTGTCCAGTGAATGGATCCCTGATTTGTAATGCTTCTAGAAACAAAGGAAGTGTTAAGGTGAGCCCACTAGGACAGAGAGATGAGGGAAAATATTCCTAATATTCCTAAAATGTAACTGCAATTTAACATTTACAAATGAATTTTAGTTGAGATATATTAAAAATATTTATTAGAGATATCATTATATATATTATGTGTTATGTATTTAGGAAGGAAATATATATATATGTATATATATATGTATAATATGAAGGAAAAAGATTTAATTGAGGGTTTCACAGATGATTGTAATAGATATTAATGAAAATTATTATAAAACAGATGATATCGCTTTTAGTGGGCAAAACTAGTAAGATTAACGACATTTTTATTCAGTTTCTTTGGAGCCAAGCAAAATGAAAGAAACTTTTTGTAGGCTAAACAATGGCAGTATCAGAGAGAGAGAGATACCACCCTACAGTAGTGACAACACTAATCCCAATACCAGTTCATACAAAATTTTAAGGAGAAAACAGACGCAGCCCTTTCATTGGAATCTCAGCAAGAGATGCATAGATCAGCATAGAAACAAATAAAGAAGGAAAAAATTTAAGTCTAAAATTAATACGTTGATTTTGCAACACAGCAGACTCTAAAAAAATCATTTATCAGTAATACCTTGTTTTCTGATGTGTTTTTCTTCACTTTGATGCATAATTTACAGATATTACAATTGATTACATGTGTCAGTAACATTACAGTGATATGAAAATAGCAATAATAACTTTTTCGCCTTTTTCAAAAGGTTGACTTGTTGATATATCAAAAAAGGAGTTATCAAATTGTAGTTATTCAGAGAATCAACTGGGAACTTATTAAAATTGTAATTTACACCCACTTTTAGGGTCTAATGCAATAGATTTTGTTATGGCTCTATAACCTCTGTTTTATAAATTCTCCAAATGAGACTGGTATAGCTAATCTGCGTGCTTTTATTTAGAAACATTTGGTTAGGCTTTTTCTCATTTAATTAAGCTTAATTTCCATATGATAGATGAACTTAACTTTATGGATAATCTCTGTCTATAAATACAGAGGACTTCTTTGTACGTAGCTATGGTTTCTCTCTCTCTCTCTCTCTCTCTCTCTCTCTCTCTCTCTCTCTCTCTCTCTGTATTTAGGACAGGGTGTACAGAGTGTACAGGGTCTCACTGCATAGATTGGACTCATACTGATCCTCCTGTTTATAGCCTCCCAAGTGCTGGGATTACAGGCCTGCGCCACCATGCCTAGTCTTTGACTATGGTTTCTCCCCAGTAAACTCTCTCCCCTAAAGAGTATTTCTCATACATATATTATTTCCACACAAAATCTAAAATGCTATCTGGCATTTGCTAAGCATTTATATGAAAGTTGAAGATCCTAACAAATCCATGTAACATGTTATGTTTAGTGAAATGTAATGTATTTCCTAAATTACAATAGATGCACAAGGCAAGCACTTTATGGCCAGGGCAATGAATCTTGCTTGGTTTGTGAAATTTCAGTTACCTTAAGAGAAAGTAAAAATGATACAAGACACAAAAGATTTTAAATATAGATAAGCTGAGTCAAATGTTTCAATTTAGTATTTTTCAGCTATTTTTTTTTATATTTTCCAGAAAGACACCTAGAAGGGGAATCACTGATGATCAAATGGAATTTCTATTATAGCTTTCTGAGGGATCCCTGTAACAATGGATGTGCCAATGGAACTAAATCAGGTACGCAAACTTGAATATTTCATGGCTGCTCTTACATGAGAACTCCAATATATAAATAAAGAGGAAGATAAGGCATAGATAATAACAGATGTGGTTACAGATCTTTCGCAAAGGGAAGGGAGCAAGAGACAAAAGAGGAGAAAAGCAGCGGAGATGGAAGTGATGAAAAAAAATCAAGATGTGCTATGTACACGTACCAGCTCCCCAAGACAAATGTCGTCAGGGTGTACTGCGAACCCAAAGAAATGAAATTTACAGACTCAAAGAGAACACTGACCTCAGTCCTTTTCACTACACCGTGTATTCTCGAGTCACCTGTCCTTTTTCCACTGGCATTCTCAATGTTTTTAAATCATTTTAAAAACAATAATATTTTGGAACTGAGACTACAAACATTAAAGAAAACCTGTCTATTGCTCCCTCAACCACAGTGAGGTGTAAAATTGTATTTTATTTACTTAGTTTTTTTATTAAGTGTGAGAATTATACAGTCATCCAGGGGAATGTTTCTAGAGTAGGAAAAACATTTCTAAACAACAGATATACACTGTCAAGCTTCTTAGTTTTGTATCAGAAGAGACAAAATTGTTTTACTATTTCTGAATGTGACTTATGATTTGGTGACTGTTTTTGCTTTGTGGCTTTTCTTAACAATGGAGCATATTTTCCGTAAAATGATTTCATTATCATTATTTTGAGTTTTCAACATAGCTGTGGATTTGAGATTTTAGCCTCTATACATTTCCTGAAGTTTTATTTAGCTTAATCCAAGATGTTTTCTTTGTGAATATATCTATTTAGATTAAAAAAGAAACAGTCTGCCACTGACTCATCCTGGGAAGAGATTAGTGGAATCTATAAAGATAAAACACAATTTTTCACGGAAATGGGCTAAACTGTGTGGAAGTTGAGAAACATGGCTGTGATTATGACCTATTATCTGGAGATATGTGATAGTCAATGGCAGGCCACTCATTTCTTAGAAAGTCTGGCTAATTATGACAGCAGTTGAGCTAAAAAAAGACTACAGAGACTGGCTCCTGCTAAAGTCACCACTGTGGCCATGAACAGAGCTAGCAGGGAAGGGCTGTTGCTACAGATGGCCGACCGGATGTAAACCTGATGGAAATAGCAAGGAGGTTGCAACTCAGCAGTGTAGCTTCATAATTTTTAAAGTTTTCCTTCATCCATTTAAGAAGAAAACTTGGGAAATTGTAACACCTGGAGATTTATGATAAATGTCATCAAATTTTCAATCAAGGCCCTGACAAAGGATAACATTTAAAATTTTTCATTTATTTTAGTGAAAAATTCTCCTCAAAATTGTAGGCACATAATTCTGTTGACAATGAAATGCCCAATGAAACTGTTTCTGTGAAGTTTTTCATGCCTCAGTATCAGTGACCAGTAATCAATGTGTTCTCAATAGCAACATTAAGATAAAACTGACATGAAAAGCTTACTAAAGCAAATCAAGGTTATAGTAGAAAAATGGAAAAACAAAAGCTAACAGAAAACATAATGAAACTACAAATTACCCATAACCTAAAACTCAATTGTTTTCCTTGATTCTGATAAAAATATGTTTTATTTCCTAACAGTCTTTATTTTCATTTTGAACATTAGAAATCCAAAAGCTCCCCGAATTTGAACATGTAAAGTGCCCATGGTCAACTTCCAAAATTCTATGTTTTCAAAGATACATTCCAGGCCGGCTCGTCTTTGCCCCAGACAGCCTGGCTGCTTCCTCCACTGCATTCTTCCATCCTGCTCTTTCTCCTTTTACTGACCCACCCTTGTGCCGCAGAGCTAGTTTCTCTTTCACTCTTCACTTTTACTTCCTCAAATAAACTTTGACACTACTTTAAGAAAATAAAAACAGTACTCTCCAAGAAGAAAACTGAACAATGAAGCTCTTTATGAGACTGAAACTTGAAATCAAGAAAGTCTTAAAATGTATAAGGTTTTGCAAGAAGCCCTAAAGTATCAGGAAACTTTTTCTCATATTTGCTAAAAATTTTAAATTGGAACTAGGTTGGTTTGCACAAAATACTTTAATCTTGCCAAACTAGGGTTGGAATTGAATATATTTTTGCTTCTATAAAAGATAAACTTACTATTAACACTGTCTCCTTGATTATCATTTGTGGCTTTCTTTTCTATAAATCAAATATTTTATGTATATGAAGAGTTTACCATTGAATTGGTGAAATAAGCAAACAATACTCAGTGTATGAAAGTTACCAACAGAAAGCATGAAGTTTCAAAGCTATTTGCATGGTAGTAATTTCATGAATGTTACATAGAACTGTGTTCTCCTTTGTTAAGAAAGCCAAGTGGTATTGATATTTAAGTATGTTTTTAACAAAAATAAAACTTACATCTTCAACTTATAAGTAACTAAAAATACCCAAAAACACTTTATTCTTTAGAAAACTAATATTAAACCAAGGTTACTTTCAATGCACATTAAATATTACAGAGGTTAATAAATGTCACATTACAATGGAGCTGTCAATATTTAAGTGTCTTCTTAGGAAAACTTTTATGGTTTCTAGAACATGGAAACAAGCTTTTAAAATAGAAAACTTTTAATTATTTTAAAGTGGCAACAAGTGTATATTGAATGACTTTTAAAGCACAGGAATTATTTTGTTTTTGTGTAATGTTGAATTGAGAACATTCAGCACTTTACACATGTTGAATTTCCTTCTGTAATCAGTAAACAAAATGTTTTGTTTGAATTTGTACTTTGCTTCTAATTATACTTAATTTTATAATTGTGGTATTTTGGTTTGTTTGCTAAACATAATAATTGTAATCATCTTGGTGAATTAGCATTATGTGTATATATATATCTAGAAATATATATTTACATATATATATGTATGTATTATAGTCATGACTATTTTTATTCTCCTTTCCCCCCCCTTTTTTTTTTGTTTCTCCTTCAGATTGCCTTCCCCTTAAAGGGAAGGAATAACTGGGATAAGGGAAAGGAGAAAAGTAAGAAAGAAGGAAGAAAAAAATACGTATGTACATACACAGGAAAGCATGGATAATTGCACTGCTGATTTCTACTGGCCGATTGAAAGGAAGAGTTAGTGCTTAAAATTTTATTTTCTTCTTTTTAATTTTTTGACCCATTTTGCATACTTATAGCTGGTATTCTGAGCAACTAATTTAGAAGGAACAATATGCAATATAACAACCAAAAAATCATTGTTTAGTAAAATTTTCTCTGAACTGTGGAATGAGTTAAACAATTTGCTTTCTGGAAAACCTGTCACAATCCTTGATTCTAGATACAGGTCTTACATAGTCACTGGAGAAACGCAAGCAAAGAACAGAAACAACAGCATCATCAGCACAAACTTTTGATGTGCACGTGGCTCGGAAAGCGCTCTCACAGAAGGTGCTCCATTGGCAAAAGAGCTGTGATTTCCAGGAAAGAAATTTCTCTTTCCATTCCTTCTTCCCTATCACCAGAAGCAGACGGAGTATTCTGTTTTACCACCCAGAAGGACAAGGTTGGAGTCTCCTCCTAATTTGATTATTGACCCTGGTGGCCTTGAAATAGAGAATGGCACTAGCTAAGATAAATAGATCCCAGAAAGAACCAAACAGAAGCCTCCCAGAAGTAAGCAAAAGAATGTAAATTTCCCTGAGAACCCCAAGTTAAAGAGTGAGCAGGTTACTGGACCAGGCACAGTTGATTGACTGAGTAGATAAGTCATCCTGGGAATTCGAGAAAAGGAATTTAAGTGCCATTAGGTTAAACAAAGGCTTCAGGTTAAATGCTTTATGTAAGAATTGGTTGTTTGTTTTCAGGCCAATAAAAAAAAAGTGCCTCTGACTCCAGGAGCCATTAACTCTGTGTTAGTCAGCTCGGTGCTTCATCTTTTCCCATTATGGATCTCCCAAAGCCAAACAGGGGATTAGTTTTGTCTTCAAACTGCCATCAAGTTTCAGGAGCTTTCCCCGCTTTCCATTACTCATTGTTCCTCAGATGAATCTTTAAAACATCCTAAAAGTATTCCTGATTTTTCTCTCAGGCTGATGGAAAATTCAAGTGTTGAGTTGAGTTGATTTTGTTTTAGATCTCAATTTTCAAAGCAAGACGATCCTTCTCTTTTGATTTTCAAGATCAAAAGGGTCATCATCTCTCAATCCCCTCCAGAAGTTCACATAAGAGAATCTCAGTTAAAAAAAGATCATGGGATTTTTCATTGCTGTTGTTGTTGTTTTTAAGAAATATTGAAAAGAGACTATTTGCTCATGTGTGAAGCAACCAAAACTGAAGTACATAAAGTCCTACAAAGAAAATGAATGAACAAAGGGGCTCATGGGGTAAGTTATTAATAAACATAAGTTGAAAGAAGTTGATCTTGCTTAGTTGTTCACTGATGATGTCAAGAAGGCACCTCCACAGCCAGGGAGACCTAACACTTCAGGAGCAACACAGGGGGAGTCAGTGACCAAGGTAAGGCAAGAGCACCAGGTATAGGCAGGTGCTAACTCTTGCTGAAGATAATGCATCAGAACTGGAAGACATTCTTTCTGCGACTTAATTGTTTAATCATTTAACATGAGAACCATTACCTTGCTGCCATAGTGTTGAAATTTAATGGCTGAAGTGACAGCAATGGAGGTCAGGTATTTGAGAAGTGAGTAACCCATGAGGTCTCTTTCTTTTAAGTTTATTTTATTGAGAAACAAATAGCAATGAGACAATTTCAAAACCAATTAAAGGAGAGTTTTAATAATTAGTACATTACATATTGTTGTCTTCGTAGTGATTATTCATAGTACAAGATGCAGACATGATAACCTATCCAAACACTATTAGTACAAGTCTTTCTTCTCATGGAACTAAGAGGAAGTAGCTGTATGTTTATCCTAACTATTTTTTAGGCAGATACAAAATATTCCTTCATTTGTATCCCCTTTATTATTTAGCTTTGTCAGAGATGGGTATTGCCATTTAAATATTGTAGGTGAATGAATTCAGCAAAATATTCCAATATAGTCCAGTAGTCCATAATAATAGTGAGTTTTTCATAAGACTGGAAATGTAAGAAGTTGTTGACGAGAGCCTTTTACAGCTCAGCATATTAATATGACTTTACTTTTTATATTTCATTTTTACACTTGTCTGCTAGATGGTTAAGACCAAGATAAAGTAACACCTATATAACAAGAAATGTAACTTTTGTATCTGGTAAGGTCAGTCAAATCTCCTCAGGATTTACCCTGAAACCCTGTACCGCACTTCGTCAGTTTCAGCCATGTGGATGAGTCATAGTCATTGTTTGACTAATTTGCTCTCTGTGAAAGCCTGAGAGAATATTTTCTTTCCATGTGACTCTCCTTAGGCACACTGTACATCACTGATCACTTTCCTCTGTGGTCCCATAATCTTCTGGATCAGACAACTTGGGACATCATTGAGTTACAGGATGTTACAGTACATGTTCTCTTATGTCCTGAGTCCCCACTGACCTTGAAAGGCGAGGGTCAAAATTCTTGCTCTCCTTTCAACCCTTCTTTTTCTTTATTTTTTGGTTTGCAAACTTAAGTTTTTAAGTTGTTAATAATATCATTAAGCTTCTCCAGAAGAGAAACAAGCTTAATGATATTATTACACTATGAAATACGAAGAGGGAAATTAGAGAAACAATACCTTTCACAATAGCACTGCAGAAAATGAAATACCTTGGAATTAATCCAGCTAAAGAAGTTAGAGATCTGTTCAATGAAAATTACAGTATTCTGAAAAAAGAGATCACAGAAGATTTCACAAAATGGTAAGATATTCTCTGCTTCTGGATAGGAAGAACCAACATTGTGAAGATGGCCATATTCCCAAAATTGTTGTACACATTTAATGCATTCCCTATCAAACTACTGCCATCACTTCTCAGAGGAGATCTTTTTCTTTTGAGCTTTATTAAGGCCCTTAATAAGGAGGCTTTCCCAGGTATTCAGGATTTATCACACACACACACCCCCACCCCCGGGTGAGGTCGCAGCACTACTTCCACTGCGAGTAACCAGCAGTAATGTACCAATCCTGGAGGCCAAGAGCAGGGCTCTCCTAGCAACTGAAGTTTCCAGTGTCCAGATATGGGACTTCTCAATCTCTAGAACTGCAGCAAAATAACTCCTGCTCTTTATAAATCATTTTTTTAGACATTTCCTATGCATAGTATATTAATTTCCTATTGCCACTATATGTAACAACTGATGATAAAAGTTCATGACCACAATATACTAGGAATTTGTTATATTAGTGTTCTGGAGATCCTATGTCATCAATTGATTTTATGGAGGAGAAACTGACATGTCAGCAAAATCTCCTTTTTTTGGAATCTCTGTAGAGAAGGCACTCCTTGCTTTGCAGACCTTCTGAAGCCATCTGTGTGTGCGTGCGTGCGTGTGTGTGTCTGTGTCTCTGTGTGTGTGTGTGTGTGTGTGTGTGTGTGTGTGCATGCATAAGCACAGGGTCTACAGGTTCTCACTACATAGCTCAGACTCAAAGTGATCCACCTGGGTTCAGCCTCTTAAGCGCAGGGATTGAAGGCACACACCACCTTGCCCAGTCTCAATCGCCACCTCAGGGCGCTCAGGGGGCAGGGCCAGCATGGTGCATAGGTGATCGAACCCTGGCCACACGTCTGTGTAAGTAGGTGCTTTAATCTGCTGAGCTATTTGGCCAGCTCTGCTATCTGTTTTTATTAGTGGTTGCTACTTCCTTCTGACCCTAGCTGCCTATTTCATATTTCCATTTTGGACTGTAATCTTCCTGCTTCTCTCTGAGAAAGGACTCTCATATTTACACTGGTCCCTCAAGAGCAGTTCAGTATAGTCTCCCTTCTCTACCACAAGACCCTCAGTTAATCACGTCTGCAAAGTACTTCTGCTGTGATAGCTTAAAACACTCACAGGTTTGAGGGCCCAGGCTAAGCACATCCTGTAGGGATCATTCTGTCATTCACTATCCATATTACTCAGTCACACATTGATGTCCGGATAAAGAGTATGAATTTGAAGAGAACGTGTTTCATCCTGGTTTTGCTGTTCAGGTATCACCTCATTATAGGATAACATTTTGATCATACTATGTCAAAAACTGCAAGTACTGGAGACTATTAAGAATATGGTCAATTACCATGTAAAGCTGCTCCAATTAATAGGAAAGTAAGACTCATAAATAATTCATTTTTGTAGTGGCTTTGACTCATATAAAGAACATTTAGAAATCTTACCCTAAGATTTCATATATTCAGTCAAAAAGAAAAGGATTACACAGTTTAATGTAAGGTAAGGATGAGTTTAATGGTGACTTAAAAGTTTCTTGCAGCACATTGGCTTTGATGAAAAGATATAAGTCTAAATTAGTACAAATAAGTATCCAAATTTTTTTCAAATATTTAAAGAATAAGAATTCAATCAGAACAATTACATATATGAATTATTATTTTAAAAATGGTCTCTTTCTCTGAAATTGGAAATTAGTAGCACCATTTAAAAGAACAGAGTCTGAGATAACTAAAATATAGATTGGTGATCTTAGTATTCTAAAACATCAATAAATGAATTTCTAAAGAATATTAGTTTTGAAAACACTCAAATTTTAGGGGAAAAACAGATTGTCTTCTAAAGCTTAGGTTGTATTTGAAATAAAAGGAAAAATATCTCTGAACTTTTTTATTATTTTCTAAAGCTAAAATTAGACAAATGTTTTGTTCATGGACATAGAATATAAAATATTTCTATTTTATTTTTTTTTATTTTTTTTTTGTAAAACTGGCCCATTTTAATGTTTTTACAATTTAATAAATAGTTTCCTTGATGAATGTAGTCATGAGAGTTGTTCCGCAGCATTCAAGTTATGGCTTTCCTGATTGGTCTGTAGTCTTCAATAAGTGTAAGAAGTTACTGTATGAAACATCTGTCAAACTAGTAAGACTGCATTGATGCATCCATAATTTTCAGGATTGTTGGTTACCTGTGCATATTTACCCCAAATAACCTTGCCTCCTTGTGTCACAAGGCCCAACTCACTCACGTTCACCTCAATCACTGTTCCTTTGGTAATAACACCCAAAGTTGTATACAGTGGCGATGAAGGATTCTTTTTCATACCAAGTATTGGCAGGCAAAAGGTGGCTTTCAGTTCAGGATGTGTTACATGGGCCTTCTTAAAATGTAAGCCCATTGGCCTAATGAATCTTTCATATTTAGGTGGTTTTCTTGTAAAGCCATCTCCAACAAAGCAGACTTTAGTAACCATCCTCTTCCATGCCTTCTTTTTTCTCTTTCCAGTTTGAATAACTTTTAATACTTCTGTTTCTCCTTGGGCACGCACTTTGGGCAGAGGGACTTCCCATTTTCCCGCCTTTTCTTTTCGTTTCTGTTTAATCATGTTGGAAAGTACTTTTGCACGAGACTGTCCTTCTCTGTCCAGCAGGTAGGCAGGTACTGCTCCTTGTGGAGTCT
>PVKA01042640.1:0-17282 GCA_004027165.1 Ctenomys sociabilis | reverse complement strand
AATTTATTTAGTTATTGGTTTTAAAAGCAACATTTTTCATTTACTTTTCAGTGGAAATTTTGACAAGAATCTATGTTTTTATAGTTAACATACTACTTGTAGATGAGATAAAATGTGTATTAATTTATATGTAATTAAAATGCAATTTTATAATTAATAATATCTCCTATTTTTCTATCAATGATGTAGAGATATAATTTTTATTTTTTTATTCATTTTAATGAGAAAAAATAAAAATGAAACAGTTTCTAAATGGGTTAGTGGGACAATTACAATAATTGATGCACCTTTGTACTAGTTATTCAGAGGACAAGGTGCAGACATGATATCTTGTCTAAAACAATATTAGTGCAAATCTTTCTTCTCAGTAGAAAACAGCATTTCCATTTTATGTCTAAGGTGTTTGATATTCAGACAGAGAGTGATGATAAGATTAACGGCCTCTGTTATAAGGTAATAATATCATTAAGCTTCTCTTCTGGATATTTAACAACTGAAGTTTGCAATCCAAAAATTAGAGAAACCAATGGGCTAAAAGGATAGCCAATATTTTGTCCCTAGCCCTTCAATTACAGTGAGTACTTAGAAATAGAATTTCAAATGACAAAATATGAAATTGGTTTTATATTCTTCCACTATTTCCGAAGTGAACTATATTATGATTTTAAAAAACAGATCTGATGACAATAGTCCTTTAATATTTATTGCTATTTACCCTGCTATTTCATGCATAGTCAGGATTTGTAAACTTTATTATTTATTTATATGTATTTTAGCAAAGAGACTACAGGGTCTCGCTACACGGATTGGCCTGACATTGATCCTCAAGTTTTCAGCCTCCCAAGTGTTGGGATTACAGACGTGCACCACCATGCCCAGTCACCGTCTCAGGATGTCCCAGGGGCCGAGCCAGTGCAGCACATTGGGGACCAAACCCTGGTAACCCCTGTCTAAGCAGGTGCTACAGTCTGCTGAGATACTTCACCAGCCCCTTTGTAAATATTTTTTTTGCGAAGAATGAATAATTTTAAATTGTTAAGTTCCACATGTTGATTAAAATAAGCTTGATATTTTATTTAAAAAACTTCTTCCTTACTTTTTACCTCTTTATAAGTAACTAAAAACAACATATGAAAAAGTAAAAGTTCTTATTTTGATGTCTAATTTGTATATTTTGATGTATCTCCCTCAATTTATTCTTCATATATTTTGATAGTATATTGATAACTATTTCAGAGTATACACTGTATTCCACAAATACTCAAAAGATATCTTTTATCATTCTATAGTGACACAGTTTATTATATTAATATTTTTATTTCAAATCTTATTTTTAATTAAAATTTTTTATTTATTTTTCTTATTGAAGTACAAATATCAATGGGACAGTTTTAAGACACCTTAACAGGATGGATTCAATAAATTCATACATTGCAAACTGTTTTTACAATGTTTTGGTATCGTACAAGGTGCATTCATGTTATACTTACAGACATTATTTTAGCAGATGTCGAAATTCATATATATTACGTTTTTTTAATTCTACCTAAGACAAGGCCAGGATAAGCAAATATCCCTTCCCTCTCTTTATGACTCGAGAGCTCTTGCTTTCTATCTTTGAGGTTGTAGCCTTTCAAACCTTTGTTTATTTTGGGGCTAAGGTCCACCCCACCTTCCTTCATTTAAAACAGCAAAAAAATCGTCATCTGCTCCTTAACATTAAGATTTTTCTGTCAGAGAAATAGTGTTTCACGCTGGACCACTCGTTGCTTTGGTTCTTATGCTTGATGTTTTACTGTGTTGTTTTCATTTTGTCACCTGTGCATTATCTCACTCTGGAGCTGAAATGTTCATTTCAGTGTGGGTTTATTTTACTGTATCCTGCATTTCTAGATATACTAGGATGGGACCATTTCCAGTTATTGATCAACCAGAACTTGCTTATTGATTTAATCAAGTCAATAAACCCTGAAAAAATTCTACACTGATACTGGCCCAAAATTTCATGACTGTCAGGTTAAAATAGCTCGCTGGACATTGTTCAACTTTTAATTGCTGCGGTGCAATAAAGACATAAATTAAAGAATTCAAGTGGAAGTGATTAGTGATATGGTGGTGAGCATTTTGTGTTCTTATAAAAATGGATAATGACGTTTGATGAATTTCAAATTGAAAAATAAAATATATTTAAAGTACTTTCAAGAGCTAAATCTTCAAAACATATTTAAAAGTGAAAATTATTAATTTTAAATGGTCTCCTATAAAATGTGAACATAAAATGTTGCATAAAATGTGAAAATACTACACCATTTTCATTTCTTGAAACGTTAATTTTACAGCTTTACAGACAAATATTTCTTTGAGAAAGAAGAATGAGAGGAAACTGTAAAAAAAAAAAAAATGTAACGCTCTGTAGTATTGATACATTGTGTCAACTTGGCTAGACGGCCTTGGTGCCCTGGGCTGCTGGTTCTCCACCTGGCAGGGACAGCGAGCAGAGTCCACCCCCACCCCCCACCCCCACGCCCGGGTGTGGGAGGACCCGCGCAGAGAGACTCAGCACAAAAAGGGCACATATGGAGGCTGAGGAAAGATTGGGCAGCTCACTTCTGGAGGGGGCTTCAGTCTTGCAGTCAGTTTGCCCTTCATCTCCTTGCTTCCAGCTCAGACCATTCAGCCTCCCACTTGTTTCCTCCAGCTTTCCGCACAGTTTTCTTCAGCTGTTGGTCGCAGACCCATCAGCCCACTAATGGAGGCTTACACAGAGCACTGCAGCCAGCTTCAGGTTGAATCCATCAGGCTCGGCTATGCAGTGCACTCTACATGCTTCCTTACCTGACCCTGCAGTGTAAGCCAGTCTTATAAGTTCTTATGCCTTTGTACATCTTCTGTTATATCTGTTCTTTGCAGTATGTATGTTCCTCTAGTAAAACCTTGACACACACTGATAACCAAGTGAAATAAAACACTAATAAATCTCATGGAAAACTAACCATAGTTTTAGTTGGTCAATATATGAAATTATTATATGTTTATATTCAGTGTGCTACAAAAGCATTGTTTGTTATCACTTCCCTAGACAGATCTGTTGGCATTTTTTATTTATTTTTTTTAATTTAGGGCAAGGTCTACAAGGGGAACAGGGTCTCACTACATAGACTGGGTACTGATTCTCCTGTTTTCAGCCTCCCAAGTGCCTACTGACATTTAAAATCTTATTAATCCTTTATTTATACAGTGAAACATTTTGGGGGATTCTATGTATGATTATATTTAAGTTGAATAATTTCCATTTTATTTTAAGCATCACCCCTTTTATTAAGGTACAACTGACAAAAACTATGTATTTAAGATATAGAACATTATATTTTGTTACACATATAAATTAAGAAACAATAAAAACCAAACTTATTATCATAGACATGGACTAACATAACTTCTATCCTGCTGGGGTGGGTGACAAGGTTACTTACTTTCACCAGAGCTAGATGGAGGGTTGGTTCCATTGTTACATTGCATTGTTCATATAGGTGGTTTTAGAGTTTTCAAAATACTGCTAATTCTGGGGACATAACTCAGTGGCATAAATGCCTGCCTGGCAAATGCAGAGCCTTGAGTTCAATCCCTGATAACAGGGGGGAAAGAAAAAAATAAAAATAAAAGGTCTCAGAGATGAGATACCTGAGTAGACTAAAGTGCCTGCTTAGGCAAGCACAGGGACAGGGGTTCAATCCCCAGCACCACATGCTGCCCAGCCCTGCCCTCAGGCTTGCTGAGATGATCCCAGAGACTGAGCATGGTGGCACATGCCTGTAATCCCAGTGCTGGGGAGGCTGCGAAGGGAGGATCACTAGGAGTCCAAGCTGCATAGTGAGACCCTGTGCGAAATAATCCATTAATTGATTAATTTTTTTTTTAAATGTTACTCATGCTAATGCTGTCTACTGAAATCTCACCGTATGCTTTTAATTTACTTTCACAATTTTTTTTAGCAGAAGTTATAACAAGTTCATGGCTGTGTACTTATTGTACTTGTAGATGGTCTCCTTTATGCATGGCTTGATCAAGTTCATTGCCTGCTTTTTCACTAAGCAGATACACGACTTAATTGACTTTTACGAATTATGGGTCATTTTTATTTGTTTTGGTTACAAATATCTTCCCTTATTTGCATTGGCATTCACTCTCTTCAAGGGCTATTTTAAGAGATGTAAGGTTTTCTGTTTCATCCAGTCAGACATTCTCCATTGCTTTTTTTTTTTTTTTTTTTGTGGTTAGAGCTTTTGTTCTTTATTCAATGGCATTTTTGTTGTTTTGTGTTGTTTTGCTTTGTTTTGTTTGAGGCAAAGTCTCACTCTATTTCTGGCACTGGCCTCGAACTCACTATGAAGCCCAGGCTGGCCTTGAATTCACCGCAGATCTCCTTCAGCCTCCACAATGCTGGGATTACAGGTGTGCATCACCATGTGCAGCGTTAATGGAATTTTCTTCTTTCTTTAGTACAAAATTAAGTATAAAATATTAAAGATTGCTTCACTTCTTCATTTTCTTGGTACCAGGGTATAACTCAAGATCTTGCGCTTGCCAGGCAGGTGCTGTGCTACTAAGCTATAGTCCTGATAAAAGATTGCTTAAGTTCTAAAGGAAAATTATTAACATTTTACTATTATAAAATATGCAGTACATGAATGAGGGATTTCTGTGGCATTGTTTGTTTGGATAGCCTTACTTAGATTAATAAACATATTTTCTACTCTTTGTGTTTGCAAACATTTAATTTTATTAAAAGTAATTCTGCAGGGTTTGCAGTAACTTTGATATTTCCCCCAAGCTTCCAACAAGAGAGATACCCAAAGAATAGAATAAGAAATATTTATTATTGAAAATATTGCATTGTTAAAAGATAGCCAACCATTCATATGCTATAGAACCCTCATCACAGGTCTCGGAGTTCACTCTGTTGCTATTTTAGTTAGCAGTGTGCATCACTGCTCATCATTAAATAACTATAAAAGCCTGTGAGTCACTAATATTTCTGTTAAGTTTTGCTGTCAAAGTAATATTGAGCTCATAAAATGTTTCAAGTGTCTGAAAGAATCAGCGTATGTTTAGTGAAATGTCAAGAGTCCGACCTCCAAAGCCACCTGCGTGTAAGGCTCTGCTCACCTCAGCTTCCCTCAAACCCCTTCAGTCTGCCTTCAGAATGTCAGGGGAGATGGGGTGATAAGCTGCTGTCTCCTCCCCAGGCGAAGGGTGAGCCTGTGCTCTGTGGTCTTACATTGACAGTCGCTGAAGTCAAAGATACAAAATGTGATGGGAATTATTGTTTGCTTCTAGTCTCTCTCAAGAAAATCATCAGTATTTATTTTCAGAAAATATTTTTCTCTTTATGTTATGTAAAGAAAAATATGTGTACTGAATTTTCTACTGTCTTCAGTTTTCTATGATATAAAAGAGCAATTTATTTTTTTAATATTTGTGATACTTTGTTTTGTTTTGTATAATGTGATCATCTTTTGGTCCTTAAAAGACTGTTCTCCTCTAGGGTTGATCAAATAGCTCAGCAGACTAAAGCACCTGAAACAGCTGCAGGGGCCAGGGGTTCAATCTCTGGGCCTGCCATGCCAGCCCACCCCCATAGTGCTCTGAGAATCCAATCTAGTAGTGAGATCCTGAACACCCTGTAGACCCAGTCCTAAAAAAGTACAATAAATAAATAAGAGAGACAGAGAGGGAGAGACACTATTCTCCTCTAGAGAAAATCTGGAAATTATTTAAGACTATAAGTTTTAAAACTTTTACTCTATTTTGGTTGGCAGATTTGTTTCTCAAAATCAATTTTGGTAATTAATATTTTGTGTAATGCAACCAGATACTTCCACAAAGTAAGAATTTATCTACTAAAATATTTTTTATTAATCATTATAATACAATGCATGCTTTTAACTATTGTACTGGACAAAAATCTTTGAATCATTTTCTTATTTATCATTATATGCTTTTTTTACAACTTAGTTTTCTGCATTTCCTCTTCAAATCAATTATACTTCTCTGACTATAATAATTGTAGTTGTTGTCGAACATAAGGTTATATGCAGGAATTATTCACTTAATATGCATTTCTAATTTATTACTTACTTTTCTTTGTATTTCTCTTACACATTTAAAAAAGCATCCTCTTTCTTTTTGCTGACGCTATTTATTTTTTCTATTTACATT
The DNA here is from genome assembly GCA_004027165.1 of Ctenomys sociabilis. Lineage (NCBI taxonomy): Eukaryota > Metazoa > Chordata > Mammalia > Rodentia > Ctenomyidae > Ctenomys > Ctenomys sociabilis. The sequence continues at coordinate 11,063 of PVKA01042640.1, read as the reverse complement.
TTGAAGATATTTCACAATAAATTTATATTTTGCAATTGATTTAGGACATCTGTGTTTTAAACTGCAGAACTATAATCAATTTTCAGGGATATTGTCATGATTTTAGTTTAATTTCACCCATAATAAAACAGAAAAAGAGCCAGCCAACGGGTCAAGGGTTTGATCACTGGGCCTGCACTGCCGGCCCCGCCCCTGGGGCGTGCTGACTCAGCAATTGAGACTGGGCATGACGGCACACCCCTGCAATCCCAGCACTTGGAAGGCTGTAAACAGGCGGGTCACTGCAAGTCTGATCTCGTAGTGAGACCCTGAACACCAGAGAGACCCTTCCCTTAAATAAAAAATTAATAATAATAATAATAATAATAAAACACTGAAAATAAATACTACTTACAAAATTAAATCTTGTCTACTTGGAGTTTTTGTAATTTTCTTGGAGATGTTGAACCAAAATTAGAAATGTCTTACAATTGAAAATAGCTTGCAAAACTAATAAAGAGTTTTATGTATGTTTAAATTCATGTGCTCAGTTCTTTGGACATAAATAGAAATTCAGATTTTACATATATGTATTATTGAAGTATTTGTATAATAAAGTACAATCCCTGATGTCTTTATTTTGCCAATGTAAAGACATTGACTCAGACTGTTTTAGTTAACTATCTTAATATAATTGTATCCTATTGTGTTTTAATTGCATTACTAATTGTTCTTTATTTTGAGCTATTTGCAAATGATTTAGAAGAAAAATACTTGTATTTCCTTATTTTTATTTTGTCTTTTGTCTCTTCTCAAAATAGAATTATATATTGCACCATCAGATTTCAAGGAGAAAATGGATGACCCAAACCGGCCAAGAAATTTGAGGAGTTTTTAATTAAAGAACTATTTTTTTAAAAAATAAAATATTCCAGGTAGGAAAATCACAAAGTAATAATGAAGATGACCAAACTAGTGGATGCCAAGACACCAACTGGAGCTGAAGCCCAGGCGAGTGCGTGCGGATCTTGCGGAGGGCGCAGAGGGGGCTACCTGTCCCCGTGTCAGCTCACATTGAGTTTTCCTCTGTGGTGCACCAAACTTAGATCTCCAACTCCCTGCCTGGTCTGTTGGCTAAAAGTAGAAGAAATTATTCCTTTTGAGCCAGTGTTGGGTGCACTTCCACTCTTCCTCAATAAATAGATTCATGCGTCAGTTCACCCAGTCAGAACCAGCTCAGGATCCAATTGTGGATAAAATCTTAACACTATCTTTATTGATTTATTCACTACTGCATCACGACATGCTGCACATTCGTGATATTCATTTAGCACAGATTAATAAACATTTATCTTTTTCCTAACAGAGGGTAAAGTCCTTGCAGAAATGACTGCCATGATTATTGTCATCTCACTATGCAGAAACTGATATTGAAATTGAAAAGGATTATTTTCTGGAAGGATGCCCAAGACTGAAGCAAAATAGTGTCACTTTGACACTTATATATGCCTTTTTGTCCAATAAAAGCAAACTATTTTAAGACTTAAAATAAATATGTCCATCTTTATATGTTTCAACATTCTTTTTTTTTTTTTTTAATACAGGGTCTTGCTATGCAGTTCACAGGGATCCTCCTATCTCAGCCTCCACCCACTGGGTTTACGGCATGCTCCACCACACCCATTTCCGAGGCCAGAATGGTGTGTGGCACCAGGAATTGAACTCAGGACCTTGCACTTGCCAGAGACGTGCCACTGAGCTATCTCTCCAGCCCAACATTTACCTTCTGATATTTCATCATTGATCCTTTGCTACATACAATATGAATTGTTTTCTAATACTTGTTTCTCACTTTCACTGTGATAATTTTTTTTTTTTTTAATCTGGGTTACATTTGCCATCCTTTCCTGAAGCTAGATGTAATCATGTTCCAAAATTCTATGAAAAAATTTTTAACCAGTTTCACCTCCCATAAGAAACCTTTTTTTAAATTATGGATCTGTCAGAGAATAAAAAATAGAAACAATACAGAATTTCACTAAATGAAATAGTAGGAATTCAAGAATGGTTGTTATGTTGCATAATGATGTCTTCAAATTTATTGTTTAGATTACCAGGTAAAAGCATGCAAAATTGATCAAAAAGCTAGAAGAAATTAAAAAATTAGAAGAAAAATACTAAGCATTGATGGACCCCTTCAGTAGACCAGCAGGAATCAGCATCAGTTATCCAAGCTATCATCTGTATATACATAAATAAATCTATTCCCCTTCCTCGTTTCTTTCTTTTGTCTTTTTGATCATCCCAGTTGTTTCATCCCTTTGAACAAACTATTTCCCTTTCATAGTATCTATTGTACCTTTCAGACTTTATTTGCTCTTTCAGGTTCTTACACTAGAGAGACAATACAATGTTTATACATGCAGTTCTTATCTATTTTACTTAAGACTATGGTATCTAGTTGCATCCATTTACCTACAAAAGCCCCAAGTTTATCTTTTTAATAGTTGAATAATACTTCATTATATAAAATTGACACATCTTTTTTGTCCATTCGTTCATTGGTAGGTATTTGGATTGTTTCCACATTTAGCTATGACAAACTGTGCTGCTATAAACATGGGTGCACATATATCACTGAGGTATAATGTTTTCAGTTCTTTGAGAAAAATACCTAGAAGGGTGACCTGGGTTTAGTGGGGCCTCTAATCCTAGTTTTTTTTTTTTAGAAAGCTCCGCATTGATTTCCATAGTGTTTGTGCCAAGCTATACTCCCACCAACAGTGGAGAAAGGTTTCCTTTTCCTCACAGCCTCTCCAGCATTTGTCACTGATTAACTTCTTCATGAGAGCCATTCTTTCCAGGCTGAGATAGAATCTCAGTGTCATTTTAATTTGTGTTTCTTGAATGACCAATGAAGTTGAACATTTTTCATGCATTTATTTGGCGCTTGTATTTCTTCTCAGATGTCCATTTTTTTATTAAATCTTTGAATTTTGGGAGCTTGATTTTTTAAAATTCTTTTTGTGTTCTCCATAGAAGTCCTTTTGTCTGAGGGACAGGCAGCTAAAATTTCTTCTCAATTCGTGGGATCCAATGGAATTTTTAATGAAAAATAAACAGGTTTACATAATCAAATCATAAGAGAATAACAAAGGTTACTTTAGTGTGTGTCATTATTCACAGTATTTACTGTGTACAAGGCATGAACCAAAATGCTTCCAACTGAAAATGCGAAACAAGCAAATAATATCACAGTTTCCCTTCCAATGGAACAAAGTCAAATGAAATTTGAGCAGAAGTGATGTATGAAAATTAAAGGTTAGTCTATAAAAATAAAATTCTGTGCCTTACTCCTTTGTTCTTTTCACTGCCAGAAGGCGGAACTCTGGACAGGCCTGGGACAGCTATCTTGGCTCATGTATGCAATCACTCAGTGAAGAATGCTGGAGCACCAGGTGACCAAAGAGCCTGAATTCTCTCACTCAGAACCCTTTCCCTGGCTTCTTTTCTGAGAGCAATGTCTCTATCTCATATGAAGCCCTGTCTTTGGGTCTTTCTTACATACCCAAAGCTATAACCGATTCCAAAAAGCTCTTACAATTCATTCATCTCTATACTATACAAACTCTTAGGTTCTATTATGAGTAAGTTCTCTGATATTCAATGCAACTGTTCTAAAACAATTCGAAGAAAAAGTTGAAGAGAAAGCATTTGCAGATTAGTAAGTAAAGTTAAATTAATTACCCAATATGAATTAATATGAAAGAGACTGGGCATGGTAGCGAGCCTGTAATGCCAGCATTCGGGAGGCTGAAACAGGAGGAAAACTAGGAGTCTGATCTGTGTAGTGAGAACCTATAGACCCTTCACTAAATATACATAAAAAAGAGTTAATATGAAAAACTTAAATTTTATACACTTTCCTAAGAGTAACTTAGACTTAATTTGTATGATTTATTAATTTGTTCAATCTCTGACTAGATGTTTCTCACAATTAGATATTGTTTTCTTTTATCTCTTCTAGAAAAAATGCCATTGTGGGTATGTGAATCTAAACAAAAAAAATCATAAAAGTAACATTTCAATAAATTTCAGAATCAGAAAATGAGTTTTTCATGGATCAAGTAAGGTTTTGATTTTTGTTAAAATTAATTATGATTTACTATTTATTTGACAAATTATACTCTTTTTGAGGCAGGGCCTCTCTCTACATAGCTCAGGATAGCCTGGAACTCACAGAGATCCTCCTGCCTGAGCCATTCGATTGCTGGGATGATAGGCATAAGCCACCATGGCCAGCCATGACAAGCTGTCCTACTCAAGCACACATAATAACAACAGTGTGCAAAGAATATTGCAGCTGATTAAATAGCCTGCCTCGGTTGGAGGATCTGTGGGACGCTGGTCCACCCTGAGACACTCCCCACCAAGTTGAGGCTAATCTTCCTGTTTGGGGGAGCCATAAGTGGGTAACAATCCATCCCCCAAAAGAGAACAATTGTGTTATCATAAAGTTGGCAAATTAAATCAAAGAATCCTTTAAAGCATACTGTTCATACATACTTTAAAAGGAAAAAATACTGGAAAAATTAAATTTACAAAATGCTATTGCATTGTCATCCATTAGCATTTATTAAACAAGGGATCAGTAAGGGAATAAAGACATACGACTTCTACTCTAATAAATGGTTATTCCCTAAAGATGCATTTGATTTGTTTAGCTCATATAATCCTGATATTTTGTGACATTTCAAGTGAGTAGTAAGCACAATAATTAAAATTCTATGTTGACATTTTCATGATTTTAATGAATTTTCATAAATTTATTTGAAATGTACATGCCATAAATTATAATTTAGTATGAAGAAGTCCTCAAAATTTAAAGAAGTGGCAAGTATTACTTGGATTCTTTACTTACACACTGAGACAATTTTATAAATATGCGACATTAACTCCAGCATGATCTCCTCATGCAGTGAAATTGAGTTCATATTTTTACAGGTTAGAGTAAAATGCAAATATGTGTTCAGGCAGAGTAATGAACAGTTCACATGGGCAAAAGCATCCCTTTTATCAAACTACCTTATGAATATAATTGTCACATTCCTACATATATAAACTATCAATATAACACTAGAATTCATCTAATGATCCCCTGCTGATCCTTGACAAACATTAGTTCATTGACATTCACTCTTGAAACACCCTTAAAGGTGAATTTATTTTCCTGCTTTACAGATGAGATCGTGAGGTTGAAAGAAGTTAAGAAAGCTAGCCAACATCACAGAATTAGGAAATGGTAGCCCAACTGACAAGTACTTCACTAAATCTCATGTGCTAGAAAAATCACAGCTATCTCACTGCTTTCTTATGTAAAATTAGCTTTGCAGCTGAACCCTCCTAACAGGAGGGCTAAAGAAAAATTACACCTGAGTCTCTTTAATGGCATAGCTTTGGTATGCATCCTCTGCTAACAATAACTGTACAAATTATATGATGATGAATGAATAAGGGCTGGAAGGTCTGCTGCTAGACCCACAAACACTCCTGTCTCTCCTACCTAGGACCTTCACGCAAATTCAGAAGCTCCTACAAATTTAACTTTTCCTAAGTACTATACTTCGTGGAGTGAGAAGCCAGGACTTCCAGCTGATGAATGCACTTAAGCCTATGCACTCTTTATTTAAAACAACAAAATATAAGTCACACTTTTCAGATAGTAAAATGAAAATAGAGGAAGAAAAAAATATGCTCAGAAATTTCAAAAAAATTTTACGTGAGTGTATTGTCCAACCATACTACATTCTTCCCCCCAAATACGGCTAGAGGTTATTAAAATATAACAGCGCTGTGTTATTTAGACCATCTAGTCCTGGACCAGGAGCATCATAGACATAGGGCAGGATAAACAACCACCAGAAACCTGCCGCAGTTCATCCAACCACATTCCCACATAGCATAAATACATTCATCCCATCTTAACTAGAAATTCACTCCTTACCCAAATCTTAAAAGCCTTTTCAGGACACCAGAAACATCCATTAAGAGCAATATAAATCTTTTAGACAATAGGAGAGGAAGCAAAGCATATTGCACAATATAATGATGCTTTACTATTGATAGAAATATTACCATTCTCAAAAAGGAATTGGATATTATTTCCCTCCTTTCCTGAAAAGAAGAAAATGATGCATATCATTGGAAATACTGCTGTGCTTGCTGTGCTATAACAGGCTTAAGAGATGAACAAGTAGATAAAGAAACACTCCCAGGTGTGAAGATATTGAAAGGGCTATGCAATATGTAGAATAACTTCAGAAGGAAACATGAAAATATTCCTCCTGGACTTGTAGCACCAGAGTATGCTGAAGCAGCCTCACAAAGGAAAACCCTTTTTTTATTTGTAAACCCTTCCACCATCATCCCACACTGTTATACAGTCAAATACTGGATCCAGGGCCCAAGATTATGCCCTGTGGACAGGGATGAGAGTTCCACAGATAGATATTTACAAAGAGAGCTCTAGAGCAATAGGGGTGGCAATGGGACTGAGGAGGAGCAGGACACTAATATGTTCATAGCGGGCTGCTTTTCCTTGCCTGTTTCTCACTGGGATGTGTGAGAAATGGGACATTGTCAAGAACTGTCACTTCTCAGTCTTTTTTTAAATTAATTTTATTGAGAAACAAATAGCAATAAGACAGCTTCAAAAGCAATTAGTAGGACAGTTTCAATAATTAATGCATTGTATAGTGTTGTCTTTGTAGTGGTTATTCACAGTACAAGATGCAGACATGCCATCCTGTACAAACACTATTAGTACAAATCTTTCTTCTCACTGAATTAAGAGAAAGTACCTATATATCTATCCTATTTTGTATACACAGATACAAAATGGTCCTTCATTTGTATCACCTTTTTTATTTAGTTTGGTCAGTGATGAGTATTACACTGCCATTTAAATATTGTAGATGAGTGAATTTAGCAAAATAATCCAATATAGTCCAGTAGTCCATAATAGAAGTGGGTTATCCATAGGACTGGCAATGTCAGAAGTTGTTGACTTGAGCCTTTTACAGCTCAGCATATTAATATGACTTTACATTTTATACCTCATTTTTGTACTTTTCTGATGGATGGTTAAGACCAAGATAAAACAACACTTATATTACAACAAATGCAACTTCTGTATTTGACAAGGTCAGTCAAACACCCTCAGGCTTTACTCTTTGAAGCACTGTACCACAGTTTGTAAATCCTTTGTCAGTGTCAGCCATGTGGGTGAGTCATGGCCATTGCTTAACCAATTTGCTCTCTGTGAAAGCCCGAGAGAATGTTTTCTCTCCATATGACTCTCTTTAGGCACCTTCTACATTGTTGATCAGTTTTCTCTGTGGCTCCATAATCTCCTTGATCAGAAATTTTAGGATGCCACTGAGTTAAAGCATGTTACAGTACATGTTCTCTTATGTCCTGAGTTCTCATTGACCTTGAAAGACTATATCACTAAGGTATCACCTAGGCAGTTGAGCTTAACCTGACCATCTGTCTGAATGTCAAATACCTTAGACATAGCATTAACACATAGTCTTAAGCATAACACATAGCTTGAGACTGAGAAGTGGACCAGTTGTAAACTGAGAGTTAAATATGAGGAGGCCAGAAGTGAGGACCTCATGTGCAGCATACTCTCCTTGGTTCCCTTCTTGCTTTTCTGGAAGATGAGGGATCTGTGAACCTAACATCTATGGTCTGGAGCTATCCTTGCCTACTCACAAGTTGTCAGCATGCAGTGAAACTGGGAAAGCTGAAGAACCACAAGTTCCTGGGGTCACTTGGGAAATCTTACAGAGATAGCAACACCCAAATTCAGCTCATTTCAGCCCAAATTAAGGAAAACAGCCCTCTGAAGAAAGGTGCATGTGAAGGGAGGATGGAAACCAGAGTTTCTCTTGTTTACAAAAAGTTTATCAACAACTGTTTAATTTCATAATCTTAATGAAAAATTGCATTAAGATATCCTGTAGAATCACTACTGTGATGAAAAGGAAATGACATTTGTCCCTCTGCCCTGCAGATATGGATATTCTAGAGAATATGGTCAAATAAACAGAAATCATAATAGAGCAAGTGACAGACAGAAATCAACCCCTAACCCACAGAAATTTATCCAGGTTTCATGTTCTTTCCCATTCACAGTCAGTTTTGTTTTATAATCACCTATTGCAAAAGCCAAAACATTACCAAAAATCATTTCCAAACACTACAAAGAATTTCACAGCAGCTATTTTTCTCTTAATCTTACAATAGTTCTACAAGATGAGTATTTTATCCTCATCAGGAAGCAGGCTCAGTGACTCAGGCCAGACACATACCAGAAGGGCAGAGAAAGTCTAAAATACAGTGTCTGATGCTATCGAAGGCATCTTTCAACTACATCATGTTGTCAGTGACTAGAAAGGTCTAGGGGAAGTGAGTGAGGAGGTTGCAAAAGAGACAGATGATCTTTTAAAAAAAATTTAAAGGAAAAATTTATGATTCAGATCTTTGCGTACGCTGGCTACACACCAGCTTTCATAGCACCATATTCAGCCTGCACAGTGGAAAATGAGTCAATCTCTCTATCACTGAGGTTTTGTCAAATACGTCTCAAGGGAACTGTAAGCATTTGCTGAATTCATGTTGCAATCTAGCTCATTATAAGAGCTCTAAAGTAATTAGACTCAGAACCAGAAACTGCATACACCCATCGGCTTGGGAAGCAGAGACGCTCACATTATCTAGTTAAATACCTCCAGTTGCTCATCATTGTGTTATCTGTAACCTTAGCACAGCAGTAAGACCAAAACCTTTCCATCTCATAGCTTTCCAGCATACAGAGGAATCTGGAGACTGCCAAGAACTGTTCTGAGATGAGATTAAGATGTGTTACTATCAAAATCAGCTTATAATGCTATTTCTAAACTAGGTTATTAATATTATAGGATCTATTTTCTATTCCATCTGTTATTTCCTGATTCATTTTAATGCCCAAAGAATTATTTGATGGGAGGGGTGAATATGACCATATTTTGAATTAGCCAAATAATTATGAATTGTAAAATCATTATATTGCATGTATAACTTGTGTAAAGAATTCTATTCCTACTTCAGGAACTGCACTATAAAGATAATAAACTGCATGCACTTATAAATTGTCCTTAAGTCTTATGTTTGAATAGTAATATGGATAGCTAGAGATTTCTCCACAAAAAATGATGAAAAGTGGTTTAAACACATACACAATACACCAAACAACTTAACCTAAAATATGTGCTTTACGGAAAGCAAAATAATTGAAAGGAAAACAAATGAAGGACAGATCTGGGACTCAAAAAACTGAAGTTAGCTTTCTGGAACATCCTTCTCAGCCTGTCATTATTCATATTTTCCAAGAGCCACTCCTGCATCAAGACCGTGGGCTCTGCTTTTTGGAGATCAACTGCCCCAAGTGGGTGTTCCATCTGTTCAAAAGTGTAGATTCACCGGGCTGAAGTCCTTAATCCCAGAGCCCCCATTGGGCTCCGGGATGTGAACAAACATGATCACTTCTTTGACTCAAGGCATCTGGGCCAAGGGCTGCTCCCCAAATGGTGAGGCTGAAAGGGAGCTATATATGAACTAAGCATCTACCTAGCCTTCAGTGCTTGAAAAATCTTTAATACAGATCTGGCAAGTGCATAATATTATAATTAAGAAAGAAGTCATCAGTGCTCTAAACTGAAGCCCATGAATTTAGGAAACTATTTTCAAGACATCATATAACTGGAAAAGCGTAAAATATGACATACTGCAGAATAGACTTAATGAAAATGAAGCAAAGAAATGATCATCTGATTTAAAAATATACTGTCGTGTGTTACATTCTCTCAAGCTTTTATCCAATCTTGCAGCTCCTCCAAATCCACCTACCCTTCATTCCCATCTCCAAGAAGTTCCTTTACTAAGAAACGCTTCTATAGAAATATTGCAAGGGCACAGTGTCCCCTGACTAATGTGGGAGTTTAAGGGAGCAGGGAGTCACTACCTTCTCTGAAATTGTATCCAACAGTCAATAACATGTAAATGGGCGATTGCAGGTACTCTAATGTATGCCAAAGTTATGTACACAATACTTTAAGTAAAGTTCATAGTTTCTTTTTAAGGAAATAAGAAAAAAATATGTAAAATATATAGCACCAGCTAAATCTTCCACACTAGAGGAAGGGAAACTGAATTTCTTACCCTTAACAACAAAATATCCCCAAAGCACATTATGCCAACAACAGTAGTTATCATTAGAAAAATTCAACTCTTGGGTCTACCATGTAAAATTTAATAAACTAAGTATTTGACACCATAATACCTGCAAGGACAGAGAAGAGGATGATGCCAGTATTATAAAGTACAATAGCATGCATAAACTTCCAGGAGAAAAATACATATTCAACATGACAACTTAAATTCAAGGTTGAAAGTACATCCTTGTAATAAATGGGTGTTTTCATCTATAATACATTTGTCTACAATGAGAATTGCTGTACTTTCAAAGAAAAAAAATGTAGAAAATATTTTAAAGTTGTAGAAAAAGAAAATTTAAGTAATTTGATTGCTACATTCATCCTCTGTTGCAGAAGCTAAGAAAATATTCAAATAACAAAGTAACTGGAGTGAAACTTTGAGTCTCTTAACTTGGAAATGAACAGGAACTTCTGTGTAGAGTGTCAATAGTGCTAGGAGCTTCCTTACTCCCCAGACGAAATTACCTTTACAATGCTGACTAGTAGAAGTTTAGCACAGTTCTAGTTTATGCTCTATAGGATGAGAATGTAATCAGTAAAGAGACCCGAGACAGTTCAGCAAAGAAAGTCAGAATCATACAGTATAGCATAACCCTTTTTTCAGGGTTAAAAATAAGGAAACTAATACATGGCTACATACTTGAAATAAGTTATATAGCTCATTTATATATGTTGGAGCTAAGTATTTATACTCTAGCTAAATTTAAACTTTACTTTTTGTCTTCCTTAACCTCAATGGAGCAAGACTAAGACTGTTCTCTT
>PVKA01042639.1:0-17286 GCA_004027165.1 Ctenomys sociabilis | reverse complement strand
CTTTTTTTTCTTTGCCCTTTTCTGTTATTTTTATCTAATCCATTTGATTTTCTTTTAATCCTTAAAAGGGTCTTTTATGTCACTTTTCTCTTTTTATAAATACTTTTCAAATTTTGCTTATTTCATTCTCATATTCCATGCCCACTTCATCTTTATTAATATTACTATTAAACATTATTAAACTTAAATTAGAAATAATCACACCTTGGATAAACCTCATTGGCTATAATAATGCCACTGTGCAAAGCTTTTTATTAAAATTTAGATATTTAGTTAACCCTATGCTATTATTGCTAAATTATTTTCTACTGTTAATGGTGGTATGGTTGTTGCACTAACAGATATTTACTGTATATCAACATTTGATTTTATATATAAAATATAAGCAGGCATCTCTTTATGGTAAGGATGGTACAATGATAATTTCTAATGGTTCTTGTGGTATGTCAGTGTTTTTTGTTGCTTTTGCCAGGATGACATAGTTGTTGCTATTAGTTCTCACTGTGTGCTCAAATCTGGTTGTCCTTGGGTGATCAGTAACACTGTACTGCAGCTCATTTCTACAGTACTAGGTGTTGGCCAGTTATACTACACTCTCCCTTCCCAAATTAACAAAGATGCCTGGATCTTAGGACAGACGCAAAGGCTATAGTTTGCCACAGCGAGAGTGCACCACTGAAAAGGAGACAGGGACTAAAGAGATCTCTGTACTAGTCACAAAGGCATTCTACTCTACTTAACCTGTAAACCTTGCCACAAGAAAAAAATAATAATGGAAAACATGAGAAGACAAGGCAACAAAATGCCTTCAAAAACTTCTACTACTCCCTTGCCAAGGCTGATTCATGGGAAATCAATGAGGAGGCAATTAAAAGCCAAACAACTCAATTATAAAAAATGATAAAAAGATTTTTTTTAATAGAGGCCAATAAGGACCTCAGAGAGCTCAAAGATAACTAAACAGATAATGAACATAAGAAACAAAATGATCAGTAAGCTTACAAGAGACACTAATAAAATGCTCACTGAGCTAAAAAAAAATGGTACACAACATGGATGACTACTTTACCAAAAAATTAGAGGCCATGACAAAGTACCAAACAGAAACCAAAGGATAAAAAATTCTACAGAAAGTATGGGAAACAGGTGTGACCAGTGTTGAGGACAGAATATCAGATATAGAAGATAAGGCAGATGCAGGCAACAATTTGCACACAAAGATATCTTAAAAATAACAAGAGTACATTGAAAATGGATCCAATAGCTGCTAGATAGCACACAGACAAGTAAGAGTAATTTTTTAAAGAGGAAAAAAATAAAAACAAACAAGAACAAAGACAAAAACAAAGCAACATAGAAAAATAAAAATAGTACATAATTTCAAAACAAGAATGAAAAATTACAGTGGCTGTTATATTATGTATGATCATCAGGTGTGTCGCTTGGATTACCAGGTATAGGCATGAAAGATTTATCCAGCAATTAAATAATAACTCTTCCTTTCAACAAACCTTAATTTTTTTCTTGTCCTTTTAATTTTTAAACTTTATTTTAAAGATAGTATAAAAATAATAAGTGAGACACTAGAGATGATACATATTGGAAAGAACAAGATGAAAAGTATTCAACCGGGGTTGTTACATTCATTGCTCATTGCAGTCCTCAGTGAAGTTGTTCGTATTACAGATATTAACATATAGAGTTGGTTGATGAAAAAACCTGCGGCTGGGCTCAGCAGAATAAGCTCTTCCCTGACAAGCACAAGGGCCTGATTTCAATCCCCGGTTCGGCCAAAAAAAGAAAAAAACTTTAAACATTAACTTTTACCTTCAAAAAAACCAACAAGAAGTCTGCAGTTCAGTCATTTCTGCTGTCCTGTGTATATACTTATATGGTATTTTCCCTTCTTTTTTTTCCTTTTCTCCTTTCCTTCATCTTAATTGTTTATTCCTTATGCTCAGTTTCTTTCCATTCTATATATTGTACCTTTAAGATTTTATTCATTCTTTCAAGTTCTTATACTAGGGAGACAATACAGTGTTTAGATATGTGGGTTTTATTTATTTCATTTATAAGTATAACCAACTTCTAGTTGCATCCATTTTACCTACAAAAGACTCAAGTTCATCTTTCTTTATAGCTGAGTAGTATTCCACTGTATAAAAGTACCACATCTTTTTTACCCATTCCTCAGATGTTGGGCATTTGGGCTTTTTCACCAAGATTTAGCTATGACAAATTACACTGCTATAAACATGGATGCATATATGTATATAATCACTGTGCTATATTTTCAGTTCTTTTGGAAAAATACCCAAAAGGGGAATAGCTGGGTTGAGTGAGACTTCCAATTCTATTTTTTTGAGGAGTCTTCACACTGATTTATATAGTGGTTGTACCAGTCTTCATTCCCAACAACAACAGAAAAGCATTTGTTTTCCCCCCACAGCCTCTCCAGCATTTGTTATTGCTTGATTTCTTTATGATAGCCATTTTTTTTCTGGAATAAGATGGCATCACAATGTTGTTTTAATTTGCATTTCTAAAATGACCAGTGCTGTGGAACATTTTTTCATGTATTTATTTGCCATTTGTATTTCTTCCTCTGAGAAGCGGGTATTCCCACTTTACCTCAGATGCCCATTTTTGGATTGGGTCTTTGAACTTCTTCTTCTTCTTCTTCTTCTTCTTCTTCTTCTTCTTCTTCTTCTTCTTCTTCTTCTTCTTCTTCTTCTTCTTCTTCTTCTTCTTCTTCTTCTTCTTCTTCCTCCTCTTCCTCTTCCTCTTCCTCTTCCTCTTCCTCTTCCTCTTCCTCTTCCTCTTCCTCTTCCTCTTCCTCTTCCTCTTCTTCTTCTTCTTCTTCTTCTTCTTCTTCTTCTTCTTCTTCTTCTTCTTCTTCTTCTTCTTCTTCTCTCTTTTTTTTGGTGGGACCAGTGATTGAACTCAGGCCCTTGAGCTTGCCAGGGAAGCATTTATTTCACTGAGATGTCTCCCCAGCCTGGGTCTTTGAATTTTGGTGGCCTGATTTTTTTATTTCTTTATATATTTTTTCTTTATATATTCTTGATAGAAGTCCTTCGTCTGAGTGGCTCTAGGTTAGGAATTTTTCACAATTTGTGGGTTGTCTTTTCACTCTATTGGTAATTTCTTTGGATGTGCAGAAACTTCTCAGTCAGATGAGATCCAAGTTGTTGATTCTTTAAAGTACTTCTCATGTGGTTTGGTTTTAGTTCATGAACTCTCCGCCTATCCCTATGTCTTTAAGATTTCCACATAATTTCTCTTCCAGTAGATTTAGTATTTCTGTTTAGATCTTTAAACTATTTTGACTTTAGTTTAGTGCATGGTGATACACCTGGATGTATTTTAGTTTTCAGCATATGGAAAGACAGTTTTTCCAGCACCATTTGTTAAAGACTCTATCTTCTCCCACTGGACATGTTTGGCCCTTAGTGAAAGATAAGGAGACTCAGTCTGTAGTTGTGCTTGGGTCTTCTAATCTGTTCCATTTTTCCTCAGGTCTGTGTTTTTTCTTTTTTTCCAGTACCATACTGATTTTATCACAGTAGCTTTGTAGTATAATTTCAAGTCAGGAACTGTAATGCCTCCTGATCTGCCTTTGTTGGCCAAGATTGTTTTTGCTATTCTAGATCTTTTCTGGTTACAAATGAATTTTAGGAATGTTTTCTTTAGATCTATGAAATGTGCTGATGATATATCGATAGGGATTGCATTAAATCTGTATAATAATTTTGGGAGCATGGTCATTTTCATAATGTTGGTTCTTTCTATGCTGGAGCAAGAAATATCTTTCCACTTTCTGAAATCCTCTTCAATCTCTTTTTTCAGAGTATTGTAATTTTCACTGTATAGATCTTTTATTTCCTTCACTGAGCTGTTTGGCCAGCCCTTAGATCTTTTATTTCTTTTGTTAGATTAATTCCTCAGTATTTCATTTTTTGGGTGCTATTATGAAGAGCATTGTTCCTCTAATTTCCTTCTCAGTGAGTTTGTTGTTTGTGTAGATGAATGCTACTGATTTTTGGATATTGACCTTGTTCCTGAATTTCATATATTTGTTAATTCTAGGAGTTCCCTGGTGGAGTCATTTGGGTCATCCATATAGAGTATCATATCATCTGTGCATAATGATAGTTTAACTTTTTCCTTTCCAATTCTTACTCCTTTTTTTTCCCTCTCTCTCCCCCTGTCTGTTTCTCTCTCCCCTCTCCCTCTATCTGTCTGTGTCTGTCTGTCTGTCTCTCTCTCTCCCTCTCTCACCTGATGGCTACTGCTAGTGTTTCCAGAACTATATTAAATAAGAATGATGATAGTGGACAGCCTTGCCTTGTACCAGGTTTGAGAATAAAAGCGTTTAGTTTTTCTCCATTTAGAACGATGTTGCCTATTGGATTGTCATAAATGGCTTTTATCAGATTGAAGTATAGGCCATCTATTCCAATTTTCTGTAGGGCTTTTATAATGAATGAGTGTTAGACTTTGTCAAAAGCTTTTTCTGTCTCTATTGATCTGCTACAGTCCTTCACTCTACCAGCTGAGCTATCGAAGGCTCCACTTCTGTGTCTTTAGAGATGATCATGTGGTTTTTTGTTTTGGCTCTGTTGATATGGTTTATTATATTTATAGATTAGTGTATGTTGAACCATCCCAGCATTCCTGGGATGAATCTTAGCTGGTTATGATATATAATCTTTCTGATGATTTGCTGCATTCTATTTGCTAGTATTTTATTGAGGATTTTTGCATCTGTGTTCATTAGGGAGAATGGCCTGCAGTTCTCTTTTCTGGTTGGGTCTTTCTCTAGATTTTGGTATTAGTATAATTGCCTCCAGAAATGAATTAGTATTTTTTCCTTTTCAAATTCCACTGAAGAGTTGGAGGATTATTGGGATTAAATGTTCCTTAAATTTCCTGTAGAATTTAGCAGTGAATCCATTAGGACCAGGACTTTTCTTTGTTGGCAAGTTTTTTAAATTATATTCTTAAGTTCTTTGACTGATATTGGGTTATTCAGGGGTTTTATATCTTGATTCAATTTTATATCTTGATTCCTATCTAGGAATATTTCCATTTCTTCCATGCTTTCCATCCTATGAGAGTAAAAATTTTCTAAGTAGTTATTGATGATCTTGTGTATTTCCACAGGATCTATAGTAATTTCATCTTTTTCATTCCTTATTGCTTAAATTTTTTTTTCTTTCCTTCCCCCCTGCCCCTTCAGTTAAGGTTTGGCTAGGGGTTTATCAATTTTAATCTTTCAAAGAACCAACTCTTTGATTCATTAATTCTTTGTATCATTTTCTTCGTCTCAGTTGCATTAATTTCTTCTCTAATCTTTATAATTTCCTTCCATCTTTTGACTTTGGGCTTGGTTTGTTTTTTCTAGAAGCTTGAGGTGCAGCATTTACTCTGTTTTCCTAATGTGGGAGTTTACCACTATAAATTTCCCTCTGAGGACTGCTTTCATTGCTTCCCACAAATTCTGGTAGAAGGGTCGGCAGTATAGCTCAGTGGACTAAGCGCTTGCTTAGGCAAGCACAGCTGCCACGGTTCGATTCCTGGTTCTGCATGCCGCGCCGGCCCCCCTTCAGGTGCGCTCAGCCAGCGACAGAATCCGGGTGTGGTGGTGCGCCTGTAATACCCAGCACTAAGGAGGCAGAAAGCAGGAGGATCACTATGAATGTGGGCTGCATAGTGAGACCCTGCACACACACACAAAAAGCCTCAAATTCAGGTAGGTTGTGTTTGAGTTCTCATTGGATTGTAGATATTGTTTAATTTCATCTATAACCCATTTGTTGCTGAGGAGGTTGTTATTTAATTTCCATGTGTTTATGGAGTTTTGCAGTCGCTTTTTCATTAATTTCCAGTTTTATTGCACTGTGGTCAGATAATGGAATAAGTTGTTTTCTTGCATTTACTTAAGCACAATCAATGGACTAGTATGTGGTCTATTTTAGAGAATGTCCTATGTGCAGCTAAAAAGAATGTGTATTCAGTTGTTGTTGGGTGGAACACTGTAAAGGTTCACTAAGTCCATTTTTTCAAAGGTTTGGTTAAGTTCTGCTACCTCTTTTCTGACTTTTGGTCTAGTTGATCTATCTCTTTGAAGCAATAGGGTGTTAAGGTCCCTTGTTAAAATTGTTTTATTGGCCATGAGATTTTTCACATCCTTTAAAATTTGTCTTATATAGTTGAGCACTTCCATATTTAGTTCATCTATATTTATGATTGCTATCTCTTATTATTGACGGTTTCCCGTTACCAGTATTTAGTGACCATTGTCTCGTTTGATCATTCCTGGTGTGATTAACATTGTATGCAAAGAATGGGTACCCCTGACTTTTCCTGAGTTCCTGGAGCAGGTAATATCATTTTCTGTTGTTTGACCTTCAGCCCATGAATTTCCTTTTGAGTTAAATGTACATAGTTGGATATTGTTTTTTGATCCACTCTGCTATTACATTACATTAGTGGTCATAACTAATATGTATTAGCTTATCTTTGTCATGTTATTTTTCTGCTGTTGGTTCCCTATTTTTCCTGTATTTAATTGCCCTGTTGGTGGTTTCTTGCTGTTGTTCTTGGAGTAGTGGTCATTTTGATCTCATTCTAGAATATCTTTCAGTGTTTTTTTTTTTTGTTTGTTTGTTTGTTTGTTTGTTTTTTTTGTCTTTTTGAGACAGGGTCTCACTATGCAGTTCAGGCTGGCCTTAAGCTCACTTTGTAGCTCAGGCTGGTCTTGAACTCACAACAATCCTCCTGCCTCAGCCTCCCAAGTGCTGGGATTACAGACATGTGCCACCACGCTCAGCTCTAATGTTTTTTTTTTATGCTGATATCTCTTGGACTTGCTCTGGGCAGGCTGAGGGCCTGAGACTGTATTTCACTTCTTTGTCTTGTCAATTTCTACTTCAGAAGGAGCTCTTTATTTTGATTTTTGTGATACTATTTGTGAAATTTTGATAGTAGGTAGGTGAATCATTGCAATCAGAAACTTTTTTCCATAAAGAGTCTGTTATTCAGGGATCTCATTTGCATTTCAGAGATTCTTGGCTTATGTCTGTCCCAAGTCTTGCCTTTTTTATTGAGAGTAGGATATTAGTTTTCATTTGTACTGTCTTCCATCCTTTGTTATAGAGATTTGGTGATATTATCTCAGTGCTTCCTGATATTATTTATTACCCAAAGGAAAGCATGTGGTTACAGGTATGGTATCCTAATTACGGTAGAACAATTAGCAATAATAATAACAGCAAGTCAAATTTAGAAATTGACAAACTGTGGTAACTAATGGTTTTGTACTTTAAACCATAGAAGCAAACACTATAGTGTCATAAGTTGGGATTTTGTATGTAAAGTAATTCCCCTGAGTTCTGTCTGAACTCTCTCTACATACCTGGAGTCCTCAGGGCAGACCAGTTAACCAAATTCCTTCCTGCTGCCTCTCTGCTGTGAATCTCCTCCCCATATGTCCACACCACAGTCTGGGCACTGCCAGCCCTAGCTATACACCTCAGCTTCTGCCTTCAACTAAGATTAATTGAAGTTAATGAAATAATCAGAATATAAGACAAATGGCATTAAAATGTTTTACACAGTTCAATGACTAGTATTTGGAGAGCAGAATTAGAAAGACAATTTTTTAGTTCTGGTCCTTCAAGGTCAACAAGGACCCAGGATATGAGAACTTTGCACAAGATCTTACAATTTCAGTGAGTCACCCAACCTCCCAAGCAGGGAGATTGTCAGGCCCCCAGAGAACATGAGTCAACCAATGTTCAGTGCCAAAAAGGAGGGCCACCGAAGAGAAAAATGTCTTCTATGTTTCCAAAGGAAGCCACACAGTCAAGCAGGACCATGTCTCCTGTCCTCTTGCCTCAGCCTCTCCAGTGCTGGGATTGTAGGTGTGTGTCACCATACATGGCTTCATACATGGTTTAATCTTTTGGAAGATGTTGTTTATTCTTGCCTAAATGCTACTAATGGAATATCCTGACTATGCCAAAATGTGCTCCTTCTAAAACTGACTTGCCAATGAAATGTTACTGGGTTCTAGGTTGCTCATCTTTCCTTCTGGAGTTAAAAGACTCCATGCAGTCTTCTTCCTTTTTTTTTTTGGCAGAACCAGGGATTGAACTCAGGCCCTTATACTTGCCAGGCAAGCACTTAATCTACTGAGCTATCTCCCCAGCCCCTAAGAGTCCAGATTTGTCTTGTCTAGAACAAAGAATTGAACCCAACAAGACAAGAATAGTAGCAACATTTATTTGAAAATGTACAAGTGAAGAGTGAAAAACTGGCTCTGCAGAAGTGGGAGCGAGCTTGGGCCAAATAAAAGAGAAAAAAGCATCATGAAAGAACACCCTGGAGAAAGAAGGTAGCTATCATGTGGAAAGCCACGAAAGAAAGTTCCTCTTGGCATGTGTGTTCTTATTATACTGTTCAATATGGAGGAAACCCATGAGAACAATGTCATGACAGGTGGTGCTGGATTCCCATGCCTCAGACTGAGGTCAGGTGTAGTACGTCCTTAACTCTAATGATACTTATGTTATCTATAAGTCTGTAGAGAGCTGCGTGCAGCCGCACCTGAAAGATGGCACTGGCTTCGGCCTTCCACCTTCCCAATGGTGAGCACTCTCAGTGATAAACAACTCTATATATGGCTAAGGCTAAAGCTATGGCTCGCTTCCGCGTACCTGGACCTATTGGCGGTGCCCACGTGGCCTTCCAAGATTGGACGCCCGGAGGGTATTTAGTTGTGAGCCCCCCCCCAGTAGAAAGAAGATTGTTCAAGGGTCCTGAATAAACTGCTGAAAGAAGAGTCTAGTGTTGCGTCTTCCTTGCTGGCGAGGTTGCGTGCGACATAAGTCAACTTCAGTTGTAGGTATAAATATTTTAACATATCTAATGTTTTCCATGGAAGTCCCAAGAAAGGTAAAAAGAAAAATATTGTTGAACTCAAACAAAACGTCTGCAGCTGTTGTGACCACTTATCGCCACAAATTGGCAGACAGACTGATAAGCACATAGGACAATCATTTATAAAGTAGAATGCACTCAAATGTATTCACCATGACCTTTATTTTATTATGAATTTAGGGCAGGGTCTACAGGGTCTCACTACGTAGATCAGACATGTGATTCTCCTGTTTCCAGCCTCCCAAATGTTGGGATTACAGGTGTGCACCACCACACCCAGTCTCAACAGCTATCTCAGCGTGCCCTGGGAGCAATTTAAAATAACCTGACCTCTAAACTGAGAGCCTAAATTAGTGTACTTATGGAGGGCCTCTCCAAACTGAATCTGAAAAGCAAGTGGGTTCTCATTGGGATCCTAACAGACCTGAGCTTATTATAGTGCACATGTTTGGGGATCCCTTGTCACATACCAGCTTGTCACATACCAGCTAAAATGGCCTTGATGGCTAAGTTTTGTTTAGCTTTTCTACTACTTGAGTGTTATAATTTCACTCAAGCTCTTCTTGAGACCCAAATAATGCTGCAGTCAGCTATTATCAGAGGGTGAAGCTGCAAAGACTTCATGGCTGGCCTGTTCTGCAGCCTTTATCATCATTTTCCTTTTTATTTCCGTAGAACAAGAAATAAGGATGAATTGGGCATCTCACCAGTTCAAATCAAAAGCCACTTTTAGGGTATGGAAACCATCATCAAACTTTGCAGGATCTTTGGAAGAGGGCAGTGGCAAGCTCAAGTGTAAGGTTTCTTGAGTCTAAAGCCCTATGATAAGCAGACCCAGACTTATTGTATGTGGTGGACTCAGATGGCCTTTATCTCCTGACCCTATGGACTGGACAGGTTACTGGGGAGGTGGTCTTTGGGAAAGAGGAGCTGACAACAAGCATGAACATATCACAGATGATGACTTTTAGGGTAGGGACTGGGCTTCTGGTACGGTGTCATAAAGGCTTTTTTTTTTTTTTTTTTGAGACAGAATGTTACAGTTTGTGTCTAGTTGTGCCCTCCATAGCCTTCTGTAGTCATGGGGTGGCTTCTGGAGTTTGCCATTGATTACTGCAGGTGTGGGTGCTGCACCTGCCCTAGGGCAGGTAAACTGCATTACAATGTGAGGGAAGAGAGGCTAGCTAGCTGCTGGAGCTGCTGCTCCTTGCTTTGTTTTGTTCTTTGCTGCTGCCATGAATGGCTACTCTGTGCTCTGTGCTGCTCTGCCTTGGAGCCAGATGAGTATGTATTGAAACCTCCACTAACTGTGAGCTAAAAAAACAAAACCTTTCCTTTCTTAATTTTGGGTGTTAGGTACTTTGTCGGAGAGAGAGAAGAGTAACTGAGACACAGGATCTCACTATGCATCTCACTAGGCTGGCTTTGAGCTCATTTTGTTGCCCAGGCTGGTCTCAAATTTGCAATGATACTCCTGCCTCAGCCTCTTAGGTGCTGAGATTATAGGTGTGCACCACCATGCCTCAGCCTCCTGACTGCTGAGATTATAGGCGTGCACTACCATGCCTAGGTCATAAAAAAAGCGTTAAGGTACCTCTGACCATTTGTCTTGCTCCTTATAGATATAGTTGAAATGTGGCATATTTTAGCCTGACAAGAGATTGCCATGCCTCATTTTCCCCGAGTGGATACACAGATCATTTGTTGCTACACCTAATAATAAGATCATTTCTTTGAAGGGCCTTAGTGTGGGACTTGTTCCAATGGTTATGAAGCCATCTGAGCAGAGACTCAGAAGGAATAGATAAGGTTGCTCTCAATTGTACATAGAGGTAGCAAAAATTAGGATTTAGGGCAGTACTTCCCTCTAGGAGTTTTACCTGGCAGGGCATTTCCTTCCAGGGGTGTACCTGTTAAGTTTTGATTTCCTTTTCTTTTTTTTACAGATCTTTTTCTGCCATACTCTTTACTTAGGATTTCTATTTTATTGTTACTCCTTCAATTACATGGGATGTACACATGAGGGGTTAAAGGGTACAAAACATTCTATAACTGAGCGCCAACTCAT
Source organism: Ctenomys sociabilis (assembly GCA_004027165.1). NCBI lineage: Eukaryota > Metazoa > Chordata > Mammalia > Rodentia > Ctenomyidae > Ctenomys > Ctenomys sociabilis. Next base: position 6,272 of record PVKA01042639.1, on the reverse strand, counting down.
TTTCCTTTTAAGCCTCCCCAGGGGTTTTATTGTCTGGGTAGGATGAATTCCTTCAAAAACACTGGCATTTAAGCTGATTAGGCTGAATTCCTTGGGACTAAATGCTTCTAGGCCCAAGCAAGTACCACTGCAACTTCTGTGGACCCACTAGACTTCTATAATCACAACTCATCTTCTCAACTCATCTTCTGGTTGAAGACCCATAAGTGAGCTAACTCACTGTCTGAATGTCCCTTAAACAAGTATGACACCCATCCCCCATGGAAAACTCTACTCATTACATTAAGCCATAAAATACATGTGGTATGTATTTTAAGGCTCAAAATAGGAGCCAGGAGATATGCCCTTCAGACAGTAGTATAAACTTAAAGCCACAGTTATCACAAAAACAAAACTGAGTAAAAGGAAGAGCAAACTAGTATCAGCAAAATACCACAGGAAGCAGTCCAAGACCTAGATTACAGCTAGTTGGTTCTTCCACCCACGAGTTTCTGAGGAACCATGGCAGAAGGTTTAAAAGAACCAGTTCTTTTATTTCCTTTTAGGAAGACATTGTACCTCTTATCCTTGTTTTGTTTTTTTTTTACTTATCCAGAGCCAACAGCTAAACAAATAGAATACTCTTGATGCCTGAAAACGTGAGGAGAGGAAGAGTCTGAAGAGAAGGAAAAGTACTAAACTTGTGGAAAGGAAGTACTCCACGTGAGTCTATGATCCTGGGAGAGACACAAATACTTCTGGTATTAAACAAAGAGCTACCCATGTTCAGGGCAAGATACCAAGAACTCCACAGAGAAAAGTGGTATCTTGGGCTGGCCAATTCCTTACCTTCAGTGCTGTGGGCACTGTACCAAAGAATTTGTCTATCAGTGGCCATCCCTCGTGCTCCAGCAGGCTTTTCCTCTACTCTGCTGAGCATGTGTACATCCCTGCTGAGACATGTGTGATATCCTCTAAGGACAGATTTTTCCATCTTGTATGACCAATTAATAGATATAATCCTACCTGATTTTTAGGGCACTTCCTGTTCCCCATGAGGACAGAAAGCCTTTTGTCGCACAATCTAGTCTTCTCTGTGGGGTGATTGGGTCACCTCTTCTCCAATCCATTTCTTGCCCAGAAAGGGAAGAAAGGGTCTCCCAAATGGAGTGGGGAGTTACCTTTATTGTTGGCTGGGTTGTGTGACTGTCCTCTTCTAGAGGTCTCTGAAGGTCTCTGAGTTGCTGATGCCTCCAGTGTTTGGTGAGGTCTCCCAAAGTTTGGTAGAATCCTCCTTGCTGGGTCCCCAATGTTACAGATGGCCCAAAACTAGTCCAGGTTCTTATATATGGCAAGGAAAAATTGCCAATCACATGCACACCTCATAATAAGCAGTAAATAGTTACATTTATTGAAGTTCATGGGTTAATTGTAGGAATAAGGAGAAAGGTGAAGGAAAAAAGAAGATGAAGGGGAAAGAGCCTCAAGGGTAAAAGGATAAAAGGACTCAAGTTGAAAGGGGATAAAGGGCTCAATAGCTACAGGTTTTGGTATTTACAGTCAGATACCATTGAGTCCATCTGTCACCCCCATCTGATGGCAGCAATCTTGGAGGACTCCTGAGTTTAAGCCTAGATAATCAGTAAAGTGGTGTTTGGTTTATGACTGAATGAAAAGAAGGGAAATGGCTCCCACAACCTCCCTGACTATGGAAGTGTGGATAATCATTAGGATGATGTGGCATTTATAGCTGAATGAAGGGAAGGAAATTACTCAGTGCCTTTATATCTTACTACTACTAGTTGGTTTGATACATGTTGTACCCACACTGTAACCTTGATGTATCAATTAACCCTGACAAAGGGCTTCAGTGATAGCCCATTTGGCACCCCTCTTGACCCTCTGAAGTTATGCCTATATCTCAATAATTTTTCCTATTCTTTTAAAAAATGTGTTTACATGGGCTAGGGAGATAGTTCTGTGGTCTAAGTACCTGCCTAGCAAGCACAAGGACCCGGTTCAATTCACAGTACTGCATGTGGAGCCCACCCCAGAATCCTGGGTGTGCCATGCTACCTGAGTGTGGGCGTGGTGGCACACGTCTGTAAACCTGTGCTGGGTAGGCTGAGACTGAAGGATCACTAGGAGTCTAAACTGCATACAAGAGCCTGTACCTAAAAATTTTTTAAAAAGAATATATCTGCTTTAAAACAAAAGTGCTTATAGCAATAATAGCAGAAAACTTTGCAGATGAGGAAGGAAATTAACATAAGCTAAATGAATAATATAGCCATGATCAGTAAAATAGCCATGATGAGAAAAAACGTTCCATGACATAAAGCTTAAAATCTCAAGCAAACAACATAAGGAAATGAGCTTGGAAGCTATTAGACAACAGTAGCAAATCACTCATAAAGGTAAACCTGTTAGAATTACAGCAGACTTCTCAACACAGACCATAATGATCAGGAGAGTTTGGAGTGAAGTGTTTCAAGCCCTAATAGGAAATAACTTCCAACCCAGACTGTTATATTAGGGCCCAGGGAGATGGCTGAGTGGAATAAGCGTTTCCTTGGCAAGTGCAAGGGCAAGACTGGTATATTCTGCAAAACTATCTTTCCTGCTGGGTATGGTGGTGCATGCCTGTACTCCAAGCACTCAGAAGGCTGAGGCAGGATGATCACCACCAATATGAGGCCAGACCATTGTACATAGTGAGTTCAAGGCCAGATTGCCCATATAGGGTGGCACACACCTGTAATCCCAGCACTTGGGAGGCTGTAAACAGCAGACTCACTATCAGTCTGATCTAGTAGTGAGACCCTGAACACCCTGTAGACCCTTCCCTAAAACACACACACACACACACACACACACAAATATATATATATATAAATAAATATATATATATATATAGAGAGAGAGAGCAATAAATATATATATATATATAGAGAGAGAGAGAGAGAGAGCAACTTAAGAAATTCATGCTCCAAAAAGTTCTTAAGTATATTCTCAACAAAGGAAAGGATGGCAACAACACTAAAAAAGCCTAATGGTACAAAAATACCTCATAGGATAATAAGTTGAGCATAAGGCAATAAAAGGACTCAGCAACAGGAAGATAACTCGATGGCAGGAAAATGTCAATACTACTCAGTAATGACTATGAGAATGGTCTCTTCAGTCAAAAGACAGATTGGCACATTGGATTAAAAAACCAAATCAAACTGTAATCTGTATTTAAGAAATAATTAGAATCCAAAAGACCCCCAATAGATTAAAAGTGATAGTAGTACAGTTAGAAATAAAGGAATTGAGTCACTCCTTTCCCTTAGTTCAACTGTAAACACAATACCACCCTAGTGATTACCCAAGCTTCAGAAATCCTAAAACTGGGAAGTTGTATGAGCCACTTCCCTACTCTCCATTCAGCTGTAAACACACACCACCTCAATGATTATCAGGTTTAAGTTTAGGAGGATGGGAGTCAGTGGGAATGACTTCACATCAGCAGTGTTTGGCCCTATAAATACTGGAATCCTGAGTTATCTACTCCCCTTTATTTTCCTGATTCATCCTCCTTTCGTTTCCTGACACTACTGTCTCATCATCTTACTACATACTACAAGACATGTGCCTAGTGATTCTTTCCTTATCATACACCAGGACCTGGACTATTTCTGGCCTGCTTAACAGTAACAAAAGGAATACAACTTCTATGAAATAAAAGTCCTAAAAGAAGCAGGTATAGCAATTTCATTTTTAGACAAAGAGAACTTCAAGCCAAAACTGGTCAAAGATGCAAAGAAAGACTACCATTGGTTAAGGGAACAATTCAACATGAGGAGATAACAATTACAAATATATATGCATTGAACACTAGCTCACCCAACTTCATGAAACAAACATGACCAGGCATAAAAGATCAAGCAAACATCAACATGATTATTGTGGGGGACCTCAATACCTATCAGAAATTGACAGATCCATTACACCTCCCCCACACCAACAAAGAAATGTCAGAATTGAACTATACCTTTAAACTAATGATTATAATAGTTATCTACAGATTATTCCACCTAACATCAACAGAGACCACATTCTTCTCAACTATACATTGAAACTTTCTCTAAAATATACCACATACTAGTACATAAAACATGCTTCAGCAAATACAAATAAAATTTCTGCCATGTACAGAACACATAACACAGTAAAACTAGAAATCAATGACAAAAGAAACTACCAAAAATTATGTGAACACAAGATTAAACAAGATCTTCTTGACTGTTATTGAATAATATAACTCATAAAATTAAATAATAATGCCACAGCTATACAACAGATCCTTTGAGATATAGCAAAAGCAGTTCTCAGAATTATAGCTGTGAATACTCACATCAGAAAAAGAGCAAGGCCAAATATTGATGATGTACCTCACAGATCTAGAAAAACAAAAGAAACATTCTAAGATAGTAAAGGGAAGAAAATTATAAAAACCACAACAGAAGCTAAAAAAATTGAGGCTTAAAAATACGGGCTGGGGAGACAGCTTGGCTAAGTGTCTGTCTGGCAAGCCCAAGGACTCAGGTTTGATCCATTGTACCACATGCTGTGCCAGCCACTAAAACCTGGTGTAGTGGTGCACACTTGTAATTCAGGGACAGGGGAGGCTTGAGACAGGAGGATCAATAGGAGTCTGAGCTGCCTAGTGAGACCCTGTACCAATTAGTTAATTAAAAAATTTTTTAAAGTGAAGATCCCATTGATTGAAGAGTTGGTTCTTCAAATGATGAAACAGATGAATCCTTACCTAATTTTAACACACATAAAAAAGGAAAACTCAAACTCAATGCAATTAGAAATGAAAAAGGCAATATAAGACTGCCAAAATTCAGATTATTAGCAACTACCAAGAAAACCTGTACTCCAATAAATTAAAGAATCCAAAAGAAATGGATAAATTCTTATATGCCTGTGAATTACCGAATTATAACCAAGAAGATAATCCCACAATAATCAATAGGTCAAGAAACTAAAGCAGTTAATAAAATTACCAACCAACATCCTAGGACCCTGTCTTGGTTACTTTTTACTTGTTGCTGGGACAAATAGCAAATACACAAAATGAAGGAAGGAAAGGTTTATTTAGCTCAGTTTGTGGAGGCTTCAGTCTATACTCGGCTGGCTCCTAGGGAAGGGCAGCAGCTGCAGCTTCTAGCCTCTCTCCTCTCATATTGTAAACAAGCTACCCTAGGCTGGGGAGTGTAGAACTGACAGTGTCCACGCCCTCCTCTTGCACAGGATGAGGATGTTTACAAAAATCACGGCTCCCTGCTGAGTCACTTAATTAAAATTCTAAACTTCTCAAGTTGATACAATGTGTCAACCAGTAAGCTCACCTCTTGTCAACTTGGCAACCAGATATTTTCTTAAACCAAGTTTCCAGATACAGACATATTTATTAACATTTTATAACCTCAACATTGTATTACATTAGAACCATGACATTTTGCCCCTGGGCAGCCCCCCTACAGACTCATGCATACCCCTTTATGAAAAAGATATTTTAGTCCATCTCTAAGAGTTGCCAAAGTCCTAACAGTTTTAGCATTCTGAAAACAAGTCCAAATCCCAGTCTCCTCCAGGATCTAAGGCAAACTCTTAGCTGTGAGCCCCTGTACAAAAGAAAAGTTAAACATGTCCAACATTTAAAGGCACAAAATAAAAACCATTCCCAAAGGTACACACAGCAGGATACAAACAATTGGAACCAAAACAACTCTAAAATCCGGAAGGGCAATCAAGTCCTATAGTTCCATGTGGCAAATCTGATGCAACCTGTAAGTAGTCAAGTCCCCAGCTCCAACTCTTAACATGGCTCCACTCCTATGGCACTTCTGCTGGTAGCTTCCAAGGCTTTTCTCTGGGTCTGGTTTTGTTCTCACCTTGCAGCTCTCCTTAGACAATCCACATTCCTATCTTCTTTATAAACTTCTGAGGTTTCCACTGAATAGGCTTTACACTCACAGCTTTACATTTGTCCTCTCAGGGGTACTTTGCCTGGCCTCCCAGGCCTTCTGAAATCCCGGTAGAAGCCTTCTTAACCTCAGAACTCTTGCATTCTGCATGTACCTAAAACCAATGGCATGCAGATGATGCCAAGGGCTGCTTCCAGCTGGAACAGTATCCAGGCTTTCCTCTGTTGGCTGTAGGGGTCAAGTGCCTGGATCCCCAAGCAACTGACCCTGATTCCCAGGAACAAATTCTCTATGCCTTCTGGACCTTTAGGC
>PVKA01042638.1:0-17283 GCA_004027165.1 Ctenomys sociabilis | reverse complement strand
TCAAGAAGATATTACAACTCTCAATAAGCTGATAACAGCCAATGAAATCCGAAACGTAATAAAAAGCCTACCGACAAAGAAAAGTCCAGGGCCTGATGGATTCACAGCTGAATTCTACAAGAAATTTATAGAAGATATAATCCCCACACTCCACAAACTCTTCCACGAAGTTGAAAAGGAAAAAGTCCTCCCAAAATCAGGTACAAGACAAGGATGTCCTCTATCACCCCTCCTATTCAAATATATTAAATACCGATAATATTCCAGCACTATTCTACAGTGCTTACTGCAAATGAAATCATGTAAACATATGGCCACTGTTTTCCTTTTGCAGTATATTGTACTAACTCAATAAACAAAGAGCTTAAATCAATAAACAATAATGTTGAAGGAATGCTGTGAATGAAGCAGGTGCCACAAGACAGAGGAAGTGGCACAGAAAAGGACTGCTGTGTAAAGGAAGCCTGGTGCATTGGACTTGAAGTGAAAACTACACAATGAGGTCAGAGTCTGTAGTCAGAAAGAAGGTGAAGAACATAAGCGCCAAAGACAGAAAGTCCTTGGAATTGGGGCACAAGAGGTGGCTTGACAATTATGACCCAGTAGGCTTGGCTAGAATATAACCTTTGCTCAGAGCGCAACAGGAAGCCACAGGAAGATTTAAATATGTAGTAATATAAAAGCTATCATATTTAAATTAAAGAATTGTCATATATAGTTCCTGATTTTTCTATGGGCCTTCAACCCCAAAGTACTTTTCAATGTTATTTATTTTTGCTATTTATTCTTCCTCCAGATCCTTTTCTAGCTACTAGTCAAGAAATATGAAACAACCACAGAAAAACTGATTACACGACTTTACTAGTTCATTTCTTTCTTTTCATGATAGTTATACTGCTTTTTGGAACAGGTATGTTTGTGACACCTAATATTTACATATATATTTATGTATACTGATAATTTGCACCCTCTTCTTCCACTCTCTGCTGCTTCATCTTTAATTCTTTGCAGATATGAGTCATTTCTCACTTACAAAAACACCTGTTCTAAAAAACATGAAATTAGGCTTTGTTTTACTTCTTACCTAAAAACACTATTATTAAGATTTCATTGGCTATGTCAAGGTAAGAGTTAAGAGTTGCGTGGCTATTAGATTACATATGTATAAAATTTTCTTTAGTGCACTGTGAAAACACAGTGAGTGATGTTCTGGCTGCAATCAGAAGAGTCCTCTCGAAGAGTCAATGCCCGAGACAATAGAATTAGCAAAAGGAAACCAACTTTCTGGAATTCAGGGCATAGTGAATCCAGTTTGGCAAAGGTAGCTGGATACCAGCAGACATTATATAAACTTATTTTCATTCCATCTATATTTGCAATTACTTAAAGGTAGGGTTGTCCTTTAAATACTCATTAAAACAACATTTGTTAAATATCAACTATCCATCAGGCACTGTGGTGGGCATACAAAGGAAATACAGGAAGCTGAAAACTTAGAGGGGAAATAAGAAGTCTAACTATAGTGATTATTGGAAACTGATATATAAATGCACAAACCAGTCTTCTATATTTGTCTCCATGTCTCTTGCTAACTTTTTATTCAGTGGAAACAAGACTGTGAGCATCCCTTTTTAATAGGACGCTTTCAGGTTGTCTTTGCTTGCCGGTCCACCTCTTCTGCCATTACTCTGCCAGCTCTTAATACATAATCATGGTGCACTATTAGCACATATTCCATACAACTACAGAAATACAAGACCTACTCTAAAACAATCCACATAATGTTATTCTGTGCTCTAAGCTGTCATTAAAAGGAGAAAGCAGAAGAAAATGCTTGTAATCATAAGGTAAAAAGTACCACAAAAAGATGGTTTGATTAAAATGCTCTGAAGTAAAAATTACAGAAATTAAAGGTTTTTTTAATGTCTGAAATACTCAAAAATTTAATAGAAAATATTTGAACAACAATGACATAGAAAAACATATGGCATCTGTAAATCTTCAGTTTTGTAAGAGGACAAATAGGAGTCATGTTAGTGATGACAGCTCTACACTGGAAATTAAGAAAACCTGGCTTTTAAACCAAGTAAAATCATCCTAGGGAGTGGAAGAGCTAAAATTAAAACTGTCTTTCTGAGAAAGCTGTCAAGCCAGCCCAACTTTTCTTCTTTGCTTAACTATTTTTTCTTAACTATCTTACTGGCTCATCCCTAGAAGTAGCTACATTTAAAATTTCAATAGATGAGGATAGAAAAATCACTTTATTCATGTGCAAATAAAAGCCAGAATGAATGAAGAAAATATTATTATTATTAATTATTATTATTATTTTGTGCAGGGTCTCACTACACCAATGGGACTTGTAATGATCCTCCTGTTTTCAGCCTCTGCAGAACTGGGATTACAGGAATGCTCCACCACGCCTGGACTCGGTTGCTGGCTCAGTGTCCCTAGTGTTGGGGATGGGAGTTGGGACAGGCACATGAAGTGGTGCCAGGAATCCAGCCCCAGTCCTTGTACTTGCCTAAGCAGGCACTTAGTCTGCTGAGCTATCTAGCCTGCCCTAGATGTGTTTGTTTCTTGGATTCTATGTGTTTGTGTGGTTCTTTATATCTGAAAGTTAAACTGTTTGTACAAATACAAGCAAGGAAAAGGAATGTGAAATTTGTTTCCTAGAGTTTTGTTTCATTTTTTTTGGTGGAACTGGGGATTGAACTCAGGCCTTTGTGCTTGCCAGGGAAGTGTTTATTAAACTGAGCCATCTCCCTGGCCCCCTTGTTTCAACTAATTTAATTACTAGTCTTTTTTTCAGCACTAGTCTTTTTTTACAATTATATATGATCGTATTTCTAAGATGGTGTATAATTCATGGTTACTTAGTGATTGCTGTTCCTCAGCATTAGTATTTTTTATTTTTGTTACCTTTGTTTTTATTAAGAACTTATATCTATTTTTCTTTAGTCATTTCCAATCTGCATGGTCATAGGCAAACCACTTATCAAGATTTTAATTTCATCAGTTCCACACCTATAAATTCAGAGTAATAATAACTTCCTCTTCTTTTCTAAAAAGGTTGACTCGACAAATAAATAAAATGCTTAACAGCATTAATAAGAAATACATTAAATACTATTAACTAATAACAAATAAGAGCTCTAACTTTAAAATGAGTGCAAGGAATCATTGCAATTTCTGAGCACTTTCAGTGTTCTTATCTTGTGAGTTTAAAGCTTTTTAAAAGTAGGATCTCTTCACTCCAGCCAGAGTATAGGCACTTTGTGAGCACCCAGGGCATGCTGGATCCTCACTCTAGCCAGAGCCTAGGCCCAGTGGGCTCAATGTGGAACCTTGCAACAGAACTCCATGCAGAGAGGCTAGAGGCAAGACCCACCCAGCTGATCTAAAAGCACAGAGTCTTGCTAGAGTGGCACAGAAGATTCATTTCCAAAGGCTGCAGCAGGGAGAAGTGGAACACAGCAGCCAGACCCAAGCCACACCCACCAGGACGAGTTTGAACTTGGTAGATCTGGACCTAACTACACCAAAGCTCTACACCGCAGGTCAGAAGACAGTGGTATGCAAAGTGACAAACAGGGAGAGAAAAATGCGTTCTGAAGCCCCAGGCCCACCCAGAACAAATGCAAGAGACAACAATATAGCAGAAATTGGAAATCACATACCTCAAATCTCTGAAATAATAGTGTCTGAAGTAAAAAAAACAACTGCAGAAAGATATAGAGGAAATCAGATCAGAAGTAACTTCTGAAGTTAAAAAAAAAAGAAATGATAACTATAATGAAAGAAGAATTAATTGATTCTCAAGAAGACACTGATTACAAAAAAATAAAGAATAGAAAAATGATGGAATCCCTGAATAAGCAATATAGGAAAGAAGTAGAATGCATGAAGCAGATTCCAAGTGAAATGCAGGAAACTAAAAATTCAATCACAAGCAGGGAAAACTGTTTGAATGAAAGTGAAAATAGACTTTCAGACCTTGAAGACACCATCGCAGCTAGTGAAAAGGTAAGAGAAGATCTCGTAAAAACAAGTAGGTTGTAGAAAAAATAATTCAACATTCATAAGATGATTCAAAGATGAACAACATAAGACATCAATGAGAAAGGCATCAACACAAATGATATAAAAAGAACATGGGCAGAAGTAATAGCAGAAAACTTCCCAAATATGGGGAAACAATCTGACATTCAGATAACTGAATCATACAGAATTCCAAATAACATTAACCCAATTAAAAGCATACCCAGACATATAATAATAAAGATCCCATGAACTGAGCACAGGAATAGCAGACAAAAAGCCGCAAAAGAAAAGAAACAGATCATATTGAAAGGAAAACCCATCAGAATAATGGCATATTTTTTTTCATGAAATATCAAGTTAAGAAGAACATGGAGCACAGTACTCCAAGTCTTGCAAGAAAATAAATTCTGGCCAAACCATACCTTGTAAAACACTCTTTCAAGTTAGATGGAGAAGTGAAATACTTCCATGATAAAGAATAACTAAAGAGTTTTATGACAACAAAGCCAACTTTAAATAGACTACTGAAAGATGGTCCAGAGAGGGATCAAAATGACCACAATTCCATGAATGAACCTGGCCAAATAGGGCAAACAATTAAACACAGGAGAAAAAGATGTATAGAACAGCAGTCTTTCAGTTATTCTTTTGTATAACAGCAGGAAAATATTTCCATCAGCATGCTCTACAAATGGACTTCTCCTGCACCCTATGAGTCATGATTCTGTCCAGGTCTATAGGGTGGATATCAAGGAAATAGCAGTAGCCCAGTCCCACAAGTGACACCTGGCCACCAGGAAGCATCATGGACACTGTCCACGTCCACCACATACTAGAACTTTGTGTGGTATCTTAACCCCAAACAGTTAGAAATGTTCTTCATATATGTTCCATTCTAATATTTTAGTTATGTTTTAGTCTTAGTAATTCTTTACTATCACAGAACTTTCTCTAGTTGATATTTTTGTCTATATTAACCTAATCAAACACTGTGTGAGTACTCTAAATTGATCACAGATTTGTACATATCTGGCCTCTTAGTGGGATTCACAATTTAATTTTAATTTTTGAGTAATATTTTGAAATGTGTAATTTAATTTTGAATTAATTAATGTTAATTTTCTGAGTATCATTTGATTTTAATTTTTTTATGACTTATAGTGTCTCTCTTACTTACAGTCTACTTTTAAGACATGGTATGGTTTCTAGCATCAGAAACTTTAAAAAGTGTATTTCTGGGGGCCAGGGAGATGGCTCAGTGGAATAAGCACTTTCCTAGCAAGCACAAGGGCCTGAGTTCAATCTTAGGTTCCACCAAAAAATTAGAAAAAAAGTGTATTTCCATTTTCATTGACTTTATATTAGTTCTTCCTTGTCTTTTACACACACACACACACACACACACACACATGTGTGTGCACACACATATATATGAAAAAATATGCATATTACCTGACATAAGAGTGATACTGCTTTGTGGATATCTTCAATGACCTTTTAAATGGGTTCATCTAATATAATTATATTTCACATAGTTCTGCATCACTACCATTTTAGGAACTCTTTATTCTTTATTCAGGACCATTCAGTAGCTTCTCTTGCCATCTGCATTACGGTCTTTGTTATGTTCTATAGGCTACATCTGGAGAGTTTAGAATATTTTGAGTTTGTATAACTGGAAAATGTGTTACTCTAAGTTTTCAAAGGTATGTTTGCTAAGTATAAAATTCAATGAGGACAGATTTTTTTTTCAGTCCTTTTAATAAATAAGTTTAGTTTCTTACCCACTTGCTCTTTTCCTTTTTCTAATGTAGAATAAGATGCTATTTAATTTTGTTCTTCCATAGCTGACTTTTTTCTATGTATATGCTTTAATGATTTTTTTCTCTACAATTAGTTTTGGACAGTTTCATTTTTGTGGGTTTTAGAATGATTTTATTCATATTTCTTGTGTAAAGTTTCATTTTTCTTGGAAATGTGGTGCTATAATTTTAACTAAATTTAAAAATTTTAAATCTTTTCTTTCATCTTTAAATATTTATTGCCTACCCGCTACTCTGAGAATTTTAATTATATGAATGTAAGTTTCTTGATTTTGGCACAGAGCGAAGTACTATCTGACTGATCTGTAAACTCTTTCTTCTTCATGTTTATTTTAGATAATTTTTATTGTTACTTTACTTAAGCTTGTAAATAATTTTTATAATGTGCAATCTATTATTAATCTTATGTTATGCTTTCATTTCTGAAATATTTTTTCTAAAATTCTCTGTCTACATCTTATATATTTCACATTTTAATTTTTGTCCATAATTTTTGATTTGCTATATAATTACTGATTTTCAATAAAGTTAATAATGAATTAAAAAGTAGGATCTCATGAAATTCTTTTTTCCCTTTTTTATTTTAAAGAGACTAAATAAAAAAATAAAAATGATACAAAATTTCAAAACATGATAGCATTAATGATGGTTATTATATTGTATATTGTTATCTTCAAAGTAGTTGCTCAGATTGCCAGATGTAGGCATGGAAAATTGATCAAACAACATAAGTACTAACTGTTCCTCTCAATGAATTAGTAGCAATCAGTAGTACAATTATCTTAACTAATATATATATGTGTGTGTGTGTGTATCCCTTCTTTTCTCCTTTCCTCCATCCCAGTCCTAGTTGTTCTTACCTTTTTGAGCAATTTCTTTCCCTTTCTCAATATCTATTTTTCCTTTGGATCTTATTTATTGTAAAAACTAGGTTCTGGACTGATATTACCCTATTTCTCAGATGCAAATCTGAACAAAGAAGAAAGTTAAATATCCTCCCCAAGATCATAGAGTTAATCTGTGATAGAATAAAGGCTGAAAAGTTACAGTCATGGAGGAGCTATCTCATATATAACATATACAAATCAACAAATGTGATGAGCTACATTAATGAAAAGAAGGATAAAAATCAGAGATCATCATCTCAATGAGTGGCAAAATATTGAAAAAAAAATCAACATCATGGCATGAAAAAGCTTTAGACAGATTACATATTGAGGGAAAGTACCACAATACAAGCCATAGGATAAAGCTGTAGCTAAAGCATTCTTTTAAAAAGAATTGATGGATAGATAGACAGATATTTAGTATAGGGTCTGAAAGATCTCACTACGTAGAACAGACTTGTACTTATTCTCCTGTTTTCAGCCTCCCAAGAGCTGGATTACAGGCACACACTATCACCACACCCAGTCTCAATCCTCATTTCATTGTGCCCTGGGACAGGGCCGGAAAGGCACCCCAGGAATCACGCCCTGGCTGGGGCGTCTGGCTAAGCAGGCACTTTAATCCACTGAGCTATCTGACGAGCCCTGCTCAGGCATTCTGAATGGTGGAAACTTGCCTGTTTTTCCTCTATGATCAGGGACAAGATGATCCGATAGCACAAGCCATGCTGGTCAGAGAGTTAAGGAAGACAAAAAAGAAAGGAATGGTATCCTGAAAAGAAAAGAAGCAAAACAGAATTGGTTGCCATTATAACCTATAGAACTCCAACCCATCTACCAAAATTCCTTTCAGACCTGATCAACAAATTCAGTAGAGATTCACGTTTTAAAGATAGGATACAAAATAAGTAGTGCTTGTATTTATTAATAATGAACTACCCCAACAAATCTTATTTACCATATCATCAATAATTTAAATATAAATTTAATCAAAGAAGTAAAAGTATAAAAGTATATTGAAAGTATATTGAAAAGTATAAAACACTGATGAAAGAAACTAAATAGCACATAAATGAATGAAAAAGTATCCTATAGCCAGAGTGCACAAAATAATTTTATTAAAATGTTTATATTAACAAGGCAATCTACAGATTCAATGTAATCTTCAACAAAACTCCAATGTCATTTTTCACAGAAATGGAAATAAATGCCTTCAATTTGTATAGGACCACAAAAGATCCCAAATCTCTAAACAATAATGAAATAGAACAACAAAGCTGAAAACATTATATTGCTTGAAAGCAAAATATATTTATAAATGACTGTAAACAGTACAACATACTGCCATAAAGACAGACATGCACCTCAGTGGAACAGGAAAGAAAGTCCAGAAGTAAGCCCATAAATTCATAGTCAGTGGATTTTTGACAAAAGTTACTATATATAATGTGGAATGGACAATTTCTTCAGTAAGTGAAAAACAATAAAATCATTGAAAGAAACTAGGTGAAAAGCTCCAAGATATTGGTCAGACACATGATTTTTTTTTCTTTTTTGTAACTGACCCAGAAAACACAGGCAACAAAAGCAAAAATAGAAAAGTGGCATGACATAGAAGGAAAAGAGTTGTCTACAGTAAAGAAAATAGGAAAGTGATGAAAACACCACAGAATGTTAGAAATTATTTGTAAACCATATATCTGCTGAAAGGTTAAATAGGAAAAATGTAAGCCAGGCATAGGGATACAGGCCTGTGATCCAAGCACTTGGAAGGCTGAGGCAAAAAGATCATTACATGTTTGAGACCACAGTGAGCTCAAGGTCACTTTCAATTTCATAGGGAGAACCTGCCTCAAAAAATGAAAACAAAAAACAAAAAGCAAAATGTACAAAGGTTCAAACAAATCAAACAATTTAGCAGAAAATTAAATAAGCCAACTACAAATGGACAAAGAGCTAGAATAGTCATTTAGTGTTAAAAAATGACATATAAGTGGCTGTGTTATATTTAAAGGAAAATTCAATGCCAAGGAAGTAAAATTATAACTACAATAAAATACAGTTCATAGAATTAGAATAGCAGTGATTGAAAAGACTGAATATCATGAGAATTGGCCACTGTGGGAAGGAAATAGAACTGATGTTCACTATTGGTAGGAATAAAAATTTGAACTAGCCAATATGGAAAGTTCTCAGAGACTAAAATTAGAGCTATCATGTTATCTAACAACCCCATAATGGATGAATCTATAGGGAACAAAAGTAGGATGTCAGAGAGCTATCTGTACTTTCACTGCACTGAAGCACCATTCACAATAGCTAACACACATAAACAACTTACTTGCCTGCCAACCGAAGAATGCACAAAGAAAACAAGGTATATATACACAATGGAATATGATTTAGCTTTTAAAAAGGGGGTTGTTCTTGTCATTTGTAGTAACATCAATGAACTGAAATAGTTCACTACTAAAATAAATTTAAGAAATCAAACCATAGAGAGATAAATAGCAAATCATCTCACAGAGATGTGGAATCTAATGAAGTTGAATTCATAGCAGTTTGAGAACAAAGGCTGAAGTGTCGCATGGAGGCAGGGAAAGGCAAGATGGAGAATTGTTGATTAAAGGGCACAAAGCTGAAGACTGGAGGGAGGAATAAGTTTTAAGATTAACTGCACAGTAGTCACTATAGTTGCTAACAATGGAATGTATATGTTTAAAATAACAGTGGTTTTCATTATACAGAATTGTGGGTAAGCAAAGTAACCTCTTTTATTTACATGAAAAGTATTTAATGTTTTGTGAAAATACTTAAACATATATGATTTGGTTTTCTATTTCTACTTCTAGACATTAAGAATATGATTCAATAAGAGCTGAAGAAAATAATAAGCTTAGAAATATGTGAGACAAACCCTGAAGTCGGCATTTAATGAGGTCAGGGTGCCCAAGTGAACACGTGAATGAAGAAGAAGAGTGGTGGCGTCCATTCAAAGTAATAGACAAGGAAATGTTTGACTGCTAAAACAAGTTTTGATATTTAAACTCAAGGAGCAGTTATATGCACAAATAAAAGTGAATCAGAGTTGAATCTGTTAGCTGTTGAAATCTTCTGGTTTACAGGGAGAAGTCACGTCTGACACATGGCACCTGCTTTAGGTTACTTGGGGACAAGGTGGTCAAGCATTCTCCAATGCTTGAAGGTTAAGAATTTTCCACATTTCCAACATGGAAAAATAGCATGATATCTTGCAGCATATGCGTTACTAAAATAAGAGCTTTACCTATGTAATATTTTATGTAATACCAAATATTCCTTAAATATAATCATACTTTCATCCTTGATCAGCAGAGATAGACACCATTCATTTTGTCTTGTGATTGATATCCAGAAAAAAAAGCCAGAATAAAAATGAGAGAGGGGCCGGGGAGATAGCTCAGTAGGATAAGCGCTTGCCTGGCAAGTGCAAGGGCCTGAGTTCAATCCCCAGTTCCGCCAAAGGAGAAAACAAAACAAAACAAAACAGAATCTTAGAACAATTGGCAAGAATCATAGGAGCATTATGTTACCATTAGCAGTGGAGAAAAACAGCACTTGAATTCCGTTTTTTTTTTCTAATTCATATAATATTACTGTAAAACAAATGGGAATGCAATACTCAATATTAGGATCTCACTTCAACAAAATGAAGGGAATTATGTAGATACTAGAATGCTATTATGATGAAATACTATTCCACATGCAGTCATTTAATCAGAACGTATGGAAAAATTAATTTTATTTGGGGGGGTCAGATGCCCTAAGAGTCTTAAAAAAACATAAGTTCTTCAAATTTTCCAAAATTGTATTTAGGTTAGTTAGGATGACAGTTATGTGACTCAAATTCACTAAATTGTAATCTAAAATGTATGTTCTGTAATCTGTACTTGTGTTTCATTTGGAGAATTTTTTTAAATGTATTTTACAGGGTCTACAAAGAGCTAGTTTCCCAAAGCACATTTTACTAGGGAGCTGGATTTCTTTAGACTCAGACCTGGAAACTATCCTCTGTTAGGTCAGGAAAGGAACCCAGGAAATGTGCCACCCACAGCCCCAGTTAACACTGCCACCAATTATCAAATTACCACACCTCATTCTTTTCCTTTAAACTTCTATGTAGAACAGTTTTGGCCAAGACTATTTCTGTACGTTGGCCCTTGTTCATTCTTCAGCTGCAGTAGGAATAGAGTACTGAATGGATCAGCTCATTATGTATGTTTATTATTACTATATTATTATTATGATGATGATGATGATGATTTTATTTTTTTTGGCAGAACCAGGGATTGAACTCAGTCCCTTGCACTTGCCAGGCAAGCACTTGTTCTGCTGAGCTATTCCCCCAGCCCCCAAGATTCTTTCCTTCTTTCCTTCCTTCCTTCCTTCCTTCCTTCCTTCCTTCCTTCCTTCCTTCCTTCCTTCCTTCCTTCCTTCCTTCCTTTCTTTTTCCTTCTTTCTTTCTTCTTCTTCTTTTTCTTCTTCCTCTCTCTCTCTCTCTCTCTCTCTCTCTCACTCTCTCTCTGTAGTTAGGAAAGGCTGAGCTATCTGGCTGGCCTAAGGCTCTTTCTTTTTTTTAGAAAAACCTCTTAAAGTGACTACTACCCAGTAGCTCCAAAACCTGGTACCTGTGTGGAGTTCACTGATGATGTGAACATCAATTTGGGGCTGCAAAAGATCAAACCAAAACGAGCAACAAAGTGAAATAATAAATGTATTTCACATAGGAGAGAGAAAACAAAAATAGTAAGTATATGTGTATATGTGAAAATGTTTCAAGTTCTACAAATCACTTTGTCATGATTTTGAACTTTTCTTAGCATGTTTTATATTAGTGCACAAGTTAGTGATGTATATTATACTAGTTTAGAATAGGAGGAAACATAACCTTAGAGTTCACTGAACAAGAGAAAACCCCACAGAACATGCTAGGACAAAGTTCTGTCTGATTCTGAGATTGGTCTAAATTATTTCTTCTTAGGCATTTCCTTCTTAAATGTTCTTATTTTAACAGAGAACAAGTTCCTATTTAACAGGCAATAGCTGTAGAATTGTTATTGATTTTTAGCAGAACTTGTACTTTTCCTTTTAAAGACTAAAAGGGTGAAATTATATTTGTAATAAGAAAAGGACTTTTTCCAGAGAGATAGCTCAGTGGAATAAGTGCTTGCCTGGCAACACAAGGTCCTGAGTTTGATCCCTAGTTCCACCAAATAAATAAATAAATAAATAAATAAGGAAGACTTTTGATTAAAACTCCACCCTCAGTTTATATAGGAAATATATTTTAATTCAATAAAATATCAATTTATAAGTATTTTAATAGAATATTGAGATTTGACATGATCAAGGAGCACCGATTTTTAAAATGTTATATTACGGAAAATTTTAAATGTTAAAAATTATAATGGAAAGTCAAATTCTCACATGCTACTGCCTATTGATTCAAAAATTCAATAATGAAGCACACATGTTTTATCTATCTATATATGTGTTTATTGCTATGGACACTAAAGAAAACTCTAGAGTCCATGTATTCTTTATTTTTTTGTTCTTTTCCATAAGCAGCAGAACACCTTGCAGATTTAATTTACTGGTTCTTCTACTAGCAAAGACAATATGATATTTGCACATGAAAGTCTGATTTGTTTCTTTTTATTTTATTTTTTATGTTATTTTATTGAAGAACAAATAACAATGAGACAGTTTCAAGACAAATTAACAGGACAGATTTGATAAATTAATACACTGCAAACTGTTTTTGTAATGTTTTGGTATCGTACAAGGTGCATACATGATATGATACTTAGACATTATTATAGCAGTTGTCTCTAACCAGTGAATTCAGAGTGTAGCTGTTTACTTATCTTTTTATACTTGAATTATAACACAGATTCAATAATTAATACTTTTTAACTTGTTATTTTCCTAGTGGTTGTCCATAGTACTAGAAGCCAACATAATATCTTGTTCAACCACTATTAGTGCAAATCTTGCTTCTCATAGAATTATGCAGAAGCACGGCACATTTATCCTAACTGTACTGTTTGTACACACACATCATGATTCTTCCTTTGTATCCACCTCTTTTTGTCTAGACCTGTCAAAGATAGGCACTCCATTGTCATTAAACCAATTTAGGAGCCTGAACTCGGTGACACAATCCAACACAGTCCAGCATTCCACAATAATAGTGAGTTATCCAAAGAAGTTGTTGACTATAGCCATTTACAGCTCAACTTATTATTATGGCCCCGTGTTACATACCTCATTTTTATACTTTTCTGCTGGATGGTTAAGACAGAGATAGAGCAAGACCTATATATCAAAAGATGTAGCTTTTGCTTCCGATGAGGTCAGTGAAGTCATCTTAGGGTTTATTGTGTAATCCTGTACCTTACTCTGTAGATCCTTTGTCTATGTCATTCATGTAGATGAGTCACGGCCAATGTTTGACCAGTTTGCTCTCTGTGAGAGCCTTTTCCCAGAGGAACTGAAAACATTATATCATAGTGATATATGTGTACCTATGTTTACAGCAGCCCAATTTGTGATAGCAAAATCTTGGAAAGAACCAAGATATCCACCACACGAGGAATGATTGAAAAAGATGTGGTATTTCTATATAATAGAGTATTACTCAGCTATTAAGAATGATAAACTTGAAGCATTTATATTGAAGTGCATGCCACTTAAACATATACTCATAAGTGAAATAAAACAGACACACATGTGCAAATATCATAGTTTCCCAAGCATAAGAAGTCAAAAGAAGCAATACAAATGGAAATGTACAACAACAACTAAAAAGAATTGAGTCAGATAGTTAGAACAAATTGAATGGCATATGCTGCAGGGTACGAATCAGCTTTTCTTCTGGATGGTTAACAACCTAAGTTCACAGATTAAAAACCAGAGAAATAGAAGAGCCACAAGGACAGCCAACATTTTGGCCCTAGCCTTTCAAGGTCAATGAAGACTCAGGACATAGGTGAACCTGTACTTTAACATCATGAAACTCAGTTGTGCTCCAAGTTTTCTGATCAAGGAGATTATGGAGCCACAGAGGAAAGAGACTGATGATTTATAGTGTGCCTGGGGTAATTCCATGTATTCTAGTCTTATACATTTCAGTAGATATCTTTTAAAAAAGTATAAGTTTAGTGGTTACCAAACTTCTTTAGTTTAAAATTAACTAATAATAAATAGAATTGGAAATAAAATGTACCTCTCTGACATCATACTATAATCATAAATTTCAAGATTTACTTAAAGGTTATAGAGGATAAAATACTGAAACTCCAATAGTTCATTTCCATTCAAATATATTTGACTCTATTCTTTGTATTAGAAATTATTATTCAAAAGTATGGGCAAAACTAACAATTTTAATAATGAACAAAAAACAAATACCAAACTTATTTTAAGTCATGTTTGACACAAGATAGCATTTATATGCTTCTATTTAATAAAGCGAGTCCGTGATTTTGGAATGTTGACGCTGTAATATGATCTGTCACGAAGATGTGCCAGTCCATCGCTATGAACATGAGTTGGGCCATCATTAAACACTATGAATTATTTAAAATTCTAGAGATTTACTTAGAACATTTAATGCAATATTTATACATTTCATATAATACCACTACCATTTTTACATTTGATCACTTTCATCAATAGAAAGTAATATTATCTGGCATCAATAACATTCATAACACTGCTACTACAGCACTATAAAACTTTCACATAAAAATACACAAACGAAAATTGCACAAGCATTAATACAAATGCTAAATTACCACACTAATTTATCAATACAATATATTAGTACTTTTCCTCTAAGAGCCATATTTTGACTTTTATTCTTATTTTATGTTATTGTAAAAAGGTGAGAGAATTCCATAACAAAATAATAGAAGAAAAACAAAATTAGTACATGGTATAACTTCAAAGTAGTTACTCAGAGCACATGATGTGGGCATAAAAACCCTCCAATCCATATTAGCACAGAATTTCCTTCACAATGAACTAAGAAGTACCAGTAGAATAGCTAATTTGCATTTCCCTTTTTCCCCATCCCAGTTCTTTTTTCCTTTCAAACAATTTCTTCCCATTTCACAATATCTACTGTACATTTTATATCTTATTCACTCTTTCCTTTGTTCTCATTAGGGAGACAGTGGGATGTTTACAATGAGGGCCTGATTTGTTTCACTTATGAGAATAGTCTCAAATTTCATCTGTTTACTTAAAAAAGTCTCGAGATTATCCTCTTTTATGGCTGGGTAGCACAACATTGTACAAAAACAACCCATCGTTTTTATTTATTCCTTGATTGATAAGCATTTGAGTTGTTTCCAAGATACGGCAAATTATGTTATTGAAACATAAGAGCACATATATCGCTGTGGTATGACATTTTTAATTCTCCTAGGAAGATACCCAGAAGGAGAATTTGAGCAAAATTGAATGGGACCTCTAATCCTAGCTTGGTTGCTTGATTGATTTTGTACATGATCTCGCCACACAGCTTGGACTTATAATGATCTTCCTGTCTTAACCTCCCTAGTGCTGGGTTCATAGACATGTACCACCAGGCTGGGTTTTGGTGGATGGCTCAGTGACCAGGGCTCCAGAATCAAATCGCAGCTCCTTGCACTTGCCAGGCAAGTGCTTAGACCACTGAGCTATCTCCCCACCCCTATCCTAGCTTTCTGAGAAATCATACCAATTTTCACAGTGGTTGCTCTGGTCTGCACTCCCACCAACAGTGGAAAAGGGTTCTTTTGCCCCATATTTGCTCCAACACTTGAAGTTGGTTGCTTTCTTGATAATAGCCATTCTTTCTCAGGTGAGATGTAATCTCAGTGTTGTTTTAATTTGCATCTCTTGAATGACCCATGGCAGTTAGCATTTTTTCATATATTTATTTGCCATTTATATTTCATCTGAGAACTGTGTATTCATCTTAAACACACATTTTTTGGATTGGGGTTTTGAATTTCGGGTGGTCTGAGTTTTTTCGATTCTTTATAGGCTTTAAAAAAGAAATCCTTTGTTTGAGGGACAATTGGCTAAAATTTCTGACACTGTTTTTGTGGGTTTTTTTTTTTTTTTTGACAGATTTTCACTATGTAGTAGTTCAGACTGGCCTTGAACTCACTATGTAGCCCAGGTGGATTTGAACTCTTAAGTTTTCTTGCCTCTGCTTCCAGAGTGCTGGGATTGTAGTTATGTGTCCCCAAACCTAACTATGTATTTTGCACAAATTTTTCCACTGTTTCTTTACACATTATTGGAAGTTTAAAATACATTTTGAATGCAATGTTCTATCTTATCATATTTCATAGCCATTGTTAAGCCATACCTTCAGAATGACTATTTCTCCTGAAATGTGCCTTCTGTGGTGATTTTGTAACAGAAACTTTATTTTCACTGTTTTTGAATAATCCTAGGCGCACAGTAGGATCTAGACAAAAAGAGAAAGGCAAATGTGATGATCTGCTCTGGGTCATTCGTGTTTGATTTGACATTCTATGTCTTTTATGGTGGTATTAAAATATTTCCTCTTTTCAGGCTGGGGAGATAACTTGGGGGTTTAAGTGCCTGCCTGGGAAGCACAAGGACCTGGATTCAATCCCTGGTACTGCATGCTGCACTGGCCCCAGAACCCTGGACTTCATGGTGCACACCTGTGGTACCAGTGCTGGGGAGGCTGAGGCAGAGGATCACAACAAGGCCTAGCTACATAGCAAGTCCCTGTACAAAATAAATAAAAAAAAAAATTTAAAAAATCTTTCTTATTTAGTTCTTTATGAAATTGATGGTGTTATTTCAAGCCTAATAATTTCAAAAGATAACCAGCCATGCATACATTTTTGGTTATAAGATTAAACATCTAGCCAATATCTAGTATAAAGGAAAGAGCTATTAATAATGTTTAAAAATTGTATGTAAGCTTTCTACTTATGAACTTCATTGGTAAAGATGCTCTGCCTCTTATTATCTTAGCTCCTTTCTCAAATGCTTGATATTTTTATAGAATAAGAAAAACTTGCATAAATATATTAGTAGGTGAAAGGAACAATGTGAGGAACTATATAACTACTTGAAAACTTAGGAAATTGAAACAAGATAGCTAATGGAATAAGAAAAAAATAAAACAGATTATTTTTATTAATTTATTGTATAACATAGTATGTTTTCTGATCAAATGTATCTTATTTACATGACAAAGATGAATAAATTACCTATAATTTTTAAATCCAGGAACATCTAAATATATTAATTTGACAAAATAAATAACTAAAAAGAATATTTTATTTTTATTCAATTTGTACTAATTCTTTATTGATAAATTGTTCCATGGAATGACAAAATTGGGATCTTTACTTCTGCATTATATTTTTGCTTAAGAACCTAAAGAAAAGAAGGAAGCAATTCAAGTAGCAGAGGGTGATATAGCAGGGAAAGTTATGCATTAACAGGGC
>PVKA01042637.1:0-17284 GCA_004027165.1 Ctenomys sociabilis | reverse complement strand
GGTAAAATTACATACTTACTAAATGAATTATAATATTGCAGCAATGGACAATGAAATGTTATAGTTAGTGAATCAGAATGGGTCATATATATATATATATATATATATATATATATATATATATATATATATATATATATACACAGTAGTTATGGTTAACATAGTTTTTCAGTTTGGTAATATAAAAACTATATAATGAATCTTCACAGTAAGTCTCCTTTTTAGCATTATCCAACATTATTTAGAATATTTTAAATTCATAATCCATAACATAATCTGGTTCATTCCACTGATGCTGTGTGAAAGTTACAAAATGTGACATTTACATTCACATTAATATTTATCTGAATTCAAATAGTATATTGGAATACATCTTATTTTGTATAATTTGACTAGTAAAGTCCTTCAGAGTTTTAAGCTGTGGAATGACTTTTATTTCCATAATTGTATTATATTCATGCTCTAATAACTATTTCTAATATGATCATTTTAAATCAATTTCCTTTTCCGAATGCAAAAGTAGCCTAATATTTGACTTTTTGTCTAGAGTATTGATGAAAATGCTAATTTCAATGAAAGAATGAGATTGGTGAAATCACTACTTTGGATTTTGATTTAAATTTCATTAATTCAGTATTTTACAAATCTGATAAGAAGTTGACCTAGGTATCTGCTTATGTTAAGGTAGTTTTCTTCATGATCATGTATGAGTTTATTCATTTATATGCTAAAAACAAAATATAAAATTTGTTGATACATTTATGAAAAAAATTACAGTGCATATTTTGTGACTGGTTAAAAACATTAACTTATTTAGAATTGATATGTATTCGATATATAATTAAATTTGCCTTTAAAATATTATGCAATTCTTGCTTTTAAACATCAAACCACATTTTGATGTTTAAAATGTTGTTATATCAGTACTGATAAAAATAGGAATTTTCTATCAAAACACATTTAAAATTTTGCATTAATGAAGAAATGTAATGGGTCCCAACAGTTCGATAATATAAAAACTATATTATTAATTAAATTAAGGATTAAAGAAAATACAAGGATGGACATTTTGCTAACTCATAAGTTAAAAGATATTAACAAGACCATCTGAAGACTTTCATGGTTATTTTAGTGTAATTCTTTTTAAAATTTACTATAATAATTACTCTTTATATAGCAGTGGTTATAATCAGAAATAAATTTGAGTGTTAACCGATATGTAAGGTGAAGATCTGCTTCATATACAAAACATCTATAGGTTCAAATAGTTGATTCTCATAAAAGTGGCATTGGAAGTCTTGTACTTCATTATAGTTCTCTTTCTTGCTAAATGAAGGCATCTGTTCTAAGACAGTAGCAACCAGAGTGAAAGCGATATTGAGAATATTCCATGTGCTTTAATTTATACACTTCTGAGATCTAGAATTTAGTTATGGGCAAGGGTGATGGTTTCTGTCTTAAATCAAACTGCTAATATTTAAAGCTACAGCTTAAGGACAACAAGCAGAACTATCACTAGCGGGAACATTTGCAATCATGTTCTTATCTAACAAGATGTATTACTGCAACTCAGCGTAAGACGTTCACAATTGCTGCTACTCCACACAACCCATAGACATGGGAGGAGGATTTGGGGAAGGAACAGGTAAAACAGAGTGAATAAAAATGACCAATATGCCATCCACATACACCAATTCCCCAATGTGAAAGGAAGTATTATGCATTGCAAACATATACCGTACATGTAATAAATAATTTACATATAATCAAAAACAAGATTTCATGTTATCAAGTAGTATGACGGGTATCAAACTCACATTGTGCATTATGCACATTGTGTGTATCTGTGCACACACTGTGCATGTGTAACTACAACTGTAGACACCTAGGAAAATGAGGCCCAGGATTTCATAGGGGACTCTATATCATACTCCATGTAAATACAACTGTTGAAACTGAATTTGTCCATTACACATTTTCTTTTTTAATTCTCCTGCTTTTCAATTATAATTATGATCTAAATAAAAACAGATACTGGTAGTCTTTCTTATAATTGGGCCTCTTGTATTTATTTTTCTAAATTAACTTTAAACTTAGCTCCATAGAGAAAATTATTCTTCCTGAGCTGTTGTTACAGGATACACATGGCAAATGATTGGAAGTCTTCTAAATCCAGCTCTGCCTGTCATCTTCCTCCACATCTGCTCCTCATCTTGAAAGCCCAGCCTTTGACTCAGGACACAGATTTTTGTAGACCACATCACAGTTTCCCAAGTCTGCAGCTTCGAATTCAGTTCCTAGCACTGATATATATATACTTTTCTATTTAAGTTTAAACCACTTATCTTTTTTTTTGTTTGTTTCTGCTGTACTTAGGATTGAACTCAGGACCCTATACTTGCCAGGCAAGCACTTATTTTACTGAGCTATCTCTCCAGCCCTAAATCATTTAAATTTATACATATATCTTTAAATGAAGAAAAAAATCTTTGTCACTTTTATCCATTATCTTTTTATGCATTTTACCAAAATCAAACTCAGACATACACATACTCATTTGAGGGTAAATGTTATATTACTCCTTTATCTGGGAAAGTTTTATAATTCACATAAGATTATATTTAAATAAACATAACTCAATGACAAATATCATAAAGTCATCTTTCATACAATGAATTTCATAATATATAGGTTTTATTTTTCACACCTTTGCAATTGTTCCAGTAACGAGCTTCTTTTCTAGTTCAGGCTCCAATGAAGGACTAGGCAATGCTATAACTTGTACTTTTTCTATTTATTTATTTAACTACTTCACATTTAGGACAGGGTCCTCAGGGTCTACAGGATCTCACTGTGTAGATTGGACTCGTAGTGATCCTACTGTTTCCAGCCTCCCAAGGGCTGAGATTACAAGTGCATGCCACTACTCCAATCTCAAGGGCCCTTTCAGAGAACCCTGGGAGCAGAGGTGGCAGGGCATCTGAGGACTGAACTCCAGCCACTGTCCTCTGCCCACCAGGTGCTTTATCTGCTGAACTGTCTGGCTGGTGCTGTACTCATTCTATAGACTACCATAAGAAGGTATAGCTTTCAAGCATTCACTGCTTTGTCATGACCTTGTTACTTTCACTGATATCTTCTTTCCTCCTTCTCATTCATTAAAACACAAGTTCTGGGCTTGTTTGCCTTTTCTATATTGACATCAAGCTGGGAAACTCAAACACAACTTGACATTATCTGTAGTGCTCTTCACCTTCTGCTCAATTGAGCTGTCACTTAGAGTGGTCCTACCCAGTAGTTATCCCACTTCTACTATGTTAATATCACAATTTCTTCCTGCATAGCATCATTCTTTCTGCTACACTCAGTCACCTTCCCTGAAATCTATCTTTCTGCTTATCATGTTTCTTTTGCTTCATTTTTATACGTATGTGGGACTGTTTCTCAGGACACTACTCTATTTAAATCTTGTCTACACTTTAAGTTATCTAACACATTCATTTCAAAAAGTCCTCATTTTGTAAAATAGACATTTTAGATTAATTAAATATTTTCATTTCTTCCTTGTGTAACACAGACAACCAGTATTATGATTCTGAAGTTGTTTATTTTCAGGAACATTTAGGATATTGATACTTCTAGACTAACATACTTTTGTTTTTGAAGAAAGTCACAATTAACCACAAAATAACCTGAAGATAAAGGAAGCAGAAAACTATCACCCCAATCCCTCCCCCCTTTTATACTTACAACTGCTGTATTGGAAAGACCATTGCTTCTTTTTCAATTATAAATTTTACCATCCTTTACATCTTGGCTTCTTGCATAAACATTACTGGAAAAATCACTAAATTACCATCACTTCAAGTTCAGAAGTGATTCCCTCTTCTTGAACACTTACTTAGAAGTACAAAACACTTGCCAGCTTCCCCTTATTAATATATGTTCCTGGTTGTCCTCTGGAGTATCCATCATTGTTTTGTTTAAATGCTTTATACCATCTTTAAAGCAGTCTTTCTTTTCTTTTCATTCTTTTGTTTTCTTTAACCTTTTTTATAATTTTAAATCATCCATTTTCTTTCCTAAATTCTCCAGTGCTCATAAGAAATTTCTCTAAATCACCCAAATATTCATATATCTTCATATAACAATATTCACTCATTGTATCTTTCAGAATGGTTTGCAAAAGAGATGATGTACTCAAACTTCAAGGGGAGAAAAATATCTTACAGTATCAGACAGAAAAAGCAGAGGAGTGGACAGAATTCAGGGAAAACAAGTAGATACAACAATAAAGTTTCTATCAAAAAGATAATACATGCTGTAAGAGACAAATACATTTCAGCATTGCATAGTTACTACAAAGCATCATGTGTACAAGGCTTATGTTTTTATGTATCACTTAAGAAATATTAAAGTGAAGAAGTGATAATTCTGTAAAGATTATTTTTGACTAATGAAGTGTGAGTAACAATGTGAACTGCAAACATTACAAATTGAAAATTTGTTTCAGGGACCTAGTGTACCAAATACAGTGGTAACTCAGTTCACAGATTTGACTCTTTCCATGATTCTGTTTACAAACCAAGTTGGACTAGAACTAAATCAAATTCCACAGCTAGAGCTTATTGTTTAAGTAAATTTGATTTGGTTCTTGTCCAGTTTTGTTGATGAACATAATCGTACAGAGAATTATAACTGTAAACTGAGGAACCATCATAGCTTAGCTTAGCCTACCTACATGTGCTAAATCACTGCCACTTAATGACAGTTGGAAGAAAATCATCTAACATAGTACTGTTTTCTGTCACAGTGAATTACTCATACATTCCTACCAATGGACACAGTGTAGACAGACTGGGGTGCACAAACACAAAACACAATATCCAAAACACACGGACAACATTGGTCACTGTAAACCATTGGTTAGTTCCATCATGATTTGTCACCATCTGATAGCTAACTGGAAGGTATGCTTGTCAGTTGCTCCTTAAAATCATGAGACACTATTCTATGGTATCATTAGCTATAATTAAAGTTAAGGTCTCATTTGTACTTAATGCACATGACTTTCACATGTTAACAAAGGAGTGTTAAGTGGAGCCATCATCGGATGGAGAGCATGTGACTTGTGTTACTTCAGTCCTACTAAATAGGTGCACATTCAAGATAGCCTTCAGGCAAGATGAACATGAGCAGATATCGCTGTAATGGTAGTGGATTCCACATTGTGTTGATGGAGTAGAGATTGCTCTTGTGGCTCAGAGTGGTGTTACAGTGCACCAAAATTCTCAACCAGGCTGAAAGGTTCTTTTGAAAATAGTCTATAGAAGAACATTTTGGGGCAGGGGCATGCATACATTTTATTTTTCTCTGAGTTGTATTATGTTGAATATTATTCACTTATTAAGCGTATTTATTATGCATGTTATTGTACTGTTTCCTAATATTTCTCTTTTAGAAATTATGTTGTGTGTTATTATATGTTTCATGACTCTCATCGGGAACATAAAGAGTTATCTTTTTCAAGTGCTCTTATTACTTTTCTACATATCTAGACAACTAAATTATACACATGTATGCAAAGATGTTTTTGCCTCTTTTTGGCATTTAACTAGAAAAATATCTCTTAAAATTATTTCAAACAATGGGCAATTATTCATCCAGAATGAATAAGCATTGGTATCCTTCAGTCAACTGGGCAAATTTCAGTTTAGGTCCATTATAACTAAATTTATGACTTCATTGTTTTTATTTGACTTATTTGTATATGAAAGATGATATCAATTTGTGTTACTGAATAGGCAAAATGGGGACAAATTCCATGAGAAGGAAAGTTGGAACCACAGAATTTAATCCAGAATAGCAGCCACTGAAGACTCCAAATAGAAAGTCAGAAAATGTTGACCTGGTCCCTTCTTTGCTCCTGGTTTCAGTACGTTTTGAGTTTCCAGGGCAATCACAGTGGAATGTTACAGTAGTTGATTCTGTTGGTCATAATTGGGCTTCCAATGCAGGGTCAGGTGCTGAGGCCATGGCAGACTTCTTTGAGTTCCCAGACAGTGGGTGGTGGCCTGGTCTGCACGCCATGGGCTGGATCAGGTGGCAGCCATGAACTTAATTATGAAGATGTCATTTAACATATGTCTTTTAACATATGCCTCACAATTACTTCTTTTAGTCTTTTCTTTATAGTTATAATGTTTGATCTAGGAGGAAGTGTGAAACAACTCAGCAGGGCCATAGAAAGATGACTCAGTGACTCTGCCTTAGCTGTTCTACAGTAGGTCAGAAGCTAAAATGGAGTTATTTCTTATAGTATAAAATTATAAAATTAATACATTGAAGGTCACCACCCCTTTACTTTACAACTACAAAAATAACATGCTCTTGATGATAACATTACATATATAATAATCTTAATTCTTTCACAGTGTGATACCTCTTTAATTGAACTTAATTTTTGTCCTTCTGAGACAGGGTCTCACTATGTAGTTAGTTCAGGCTGGCCTTGTGCTCACTCTACAACCCATGTTGGAGATGAACTCACAACAGGCCTCCTTCCTCAGTCTCCCGAGTTCAGGAATTACAGGTATGTGCCACCACACCTGGTGTGATGCCACTTTTTCATGTTTCTTACAAAAGTTGAACGCTCTTGTGTCCAAAATAATGACCATTAATTTTATTGCCAATTTGATTAGGTTGGAAGGCCATACTTTTGCACATGTATGAGGTGGACACAGAGGTGTGGCCTTGCGTACTCTATGTATCACCTCTCACTGCTTCCCCTCTCATACTGATACCCATTTCTGCCTCTCTGTTGCCATGAAAACTTCATCTTTCCTCCACCAGGTCCTTCTGTCTTCAAATCAGCCTACCGTGGACTGAGTCCTCTGAAGCCCATAGACAAATCAAACCACTCATCCTTAGAGTTTGGATGTTATAACATAGCACAACAAAGATAACTAGTATAGAACAGATGAATATATAAATTCCAAGTTGTCTTTGTCTCCTGTTTCATTTTGGTTTGGGCCTCATTTATTACTCAGAACAATCTTAGAAACACCCCAAAGCACAAACCCATACTGTATAGTGCTCCAGAGCAGCCGTAGCTCTGATGATCTGCTGGTCTCCTTTCTTTCCTACCTGCTCTCTGGTCTTGGGTAAGTTAAGTAATAAAGCACAAAATTAATTGTCTTCACTTAGAAATATGTGGATTTCTTCATAAACTAATTTAGCTAATCTTGACTGCTATAGACATATTTGCTGAATAAATTGGAAATAAATTTTAATTCATTAATTACTTAATCATTTACTTGCTACAGGGTCTCCCTATACAGCTCAGAGTCATACTGATCTTCTGCCTCAGCCTCCACAGTGCTGGGATTACAGATGTGCACCATCATGCTGAGTTTCGGCACCAGCTGGAATGGTGTGAGGTATTGGGGAATGGATGCTGCTGTTTTAGCTTGCCAGACAGGAGCTTAGACTGCAGAGCTTTGTCCGCTGCCCCAGTAAGTGTATTTTTTATGTATGGTATTGTATTCTAAGGGCAGATTTAACAGAATGTAATCAGACTATTAAGAAGGTGGAACAGTGTTGACATCTTACATAGCCACATATCAGAAAGAACAACTTCAGGAACACACTGTTGTTAGGTGACAGGTAAGTTATAGCCTTTAATGTATATTTGTAATACTAGCTTTCTTCAAGGTACAATAAACAAAAGCTCTAAAATTTCTTTATTATGTTCCTATGCATGTGTGTGTGTGTGTGTGTGTGTACTTTGCATTTGTGTATATGTTTCCAGAAAATACATATTTATAGCAGTGCTTATTTTAGCATATAAATAATACAACTTGTGAAAGTAACTACTTTGAATACTGATCACATAAAATAATCTTAAAAAAGAGATTAAAATATTTTCAGATAGTCTATGATCTTTATAACACAACTCTATTTGAATTTGAATATTTATTGGGCCCAGACATGATGGCACACACCTATAATCCCAGCACCCAGGAGACTGAGGCAAGAGGATTACCAGAACTTTTAGGTCAGCTGGGCTACATAGTGAATTCAAAGCAGGGCTGATCCACATAGTGAAGTCCTGCTTCAAACAGACAAATAATAATATTATTTTTATTGAATAAGAATTTAGGGGAGTTATAACAATTTCAATATTGTATAGAAATTATAATTTTGGGGCTGGGGAGATATCTCAGTAAAGTAAGTGCTTCCCTGACAAGCACAAGGGCCTGAGTTCAATCCCCGGTTCTTCCAAAAATTATAAGTTTTCTTTTCAAATTATTTGCAATAATAAATCATGTTATATTCTTAAGAATTACATTCAGTACTGGCCTAACTTTAGGGATATCATTTACTACTAAGTGAAATTATTTAGGATGTGAGAGTCCATGAGGAAAAAATGTTCTCAGTTAATACTAGACTATATCTCTTCTTCTTTATTTATTTTTGTACTGGATATCGAACTCAAGATCCTGCAATTTCCAGGCAGGTGCTTATGCCACAGAGCTAATTATCCAGCCCTTATCTTCTATATTTTTAATTTAAAAATATTATTTTAATTATTTTTGATATTCATATGCCAATGCTGAGATAAATTTCAAAGATTTATTCTTCTCAGGAGGGTGATGTTTCTTATTTAGTTAAATTATATAATTTAATAAACAACATTAACCCAGATTTGGTATTTATCAAACATATAATATTCTTTTAACCAGCTGATTTATAAGACCAACTGTATTGCAATATTAGTACACATCCTCTGTTCAAAATTAACAAAGTATTTTTATAGAGAAAGCGAGGAAGAAAAAAAGAAGAAAGGAAAAAAAGTAAGATGGAAGAAATAAGGGCATTAAATGTGGGGTAATCAATTCATCATTTGATGAAATGTTATTTTCAAAAGATGATCAACACAAAAATATTTTTGCGCTACAATTATAAGATTGCATTGAGAAATTTAAAATAAGGCATAATTAATCCAACATCTGATTTCATTTATCATCTGCTGTGTGCTTCCTGATTCAGTACTAACCCTGTAGAAAAGTCTGAATTGTTTTCCATTTTACAAACTGTAGCAGAGATATTTCTATATGAAACCATCAATAAATAAAAGTGAACTGACATGCAAAGTCCCTAAAAATATATCTTTGCAAGTCCCTCCCTTGCCACCAGCCTCTTTGACGAATAGCCAGATATATTCTATTATTCTGCAGTTTTCAGTTTGCCTTTGAAACATGCTTTAATCATGTCTTTGTGTATTGTTTTGAAAGGTTTTCTTTGCAGTTCTCAGAAGAAATATTCAGCAATATTTGATACAGCAAAAATAAATGTTTCCTGAATGAATGTGGGAGTGATACAGTTTATACCTGAGAATGTCCACTCCTGAAGAATGAGTTGTTAACTAAGTAGAATTTTGCTGTAAAAAAAAAAAAAAAATCAAAAGTAGAGAAAAATCAACCCCAGTCTCAGAGTCACGTATCCCATACCTTTTGGAAGATGCCAGGTAGAGTCCTGTATTAGTGTCTTGGATTTATGTATCCTCTTCCTGAAATGGCACAGAAATGTATTTCTTCTGTCTGAATGCTTAAGTCTCTTCTTAAATGACAGCTAAGGACAGCACCATGTCAAAAATAAAACTTCTAGGGCTGGCCAGGTACTTGAGGATACTAAAGTGCCTACTGAGGCACATTCAGGGACCGGGCTGTAAGCTCGGGTGTGCACCACCAGGCCTGTCCCCAGGGACTACTGAGATGGTGACTGAGACTGGGCGTGGCGGAGAACGCCTGTCATTCCTGACCCTGGAAGGCTGAAAACAGGAGGATCACTGCGAGTCCAATCTGTGTAGTGTGGGCCAGTAGAACCTGTACTCAATAAATAAAAATAAAACTACTTCATTTCTTCTTTGATTTATTTTTTCCTAAGTTTCATTTCAGTACCATTAGTTTATCATTTTGTTTTATAATTTTGTATAATATTTGTCTTCTACTCCTGAAAGATAAACCTTTAATCAACCCCATGCTCTCTCTTTATTCTACAATGACGGACCATAGAAGAGAAACTAAGCATCATAAAAAAAATAAATTAAGGGCTATTAAGGAACACGAGTTAGTAAAATATGTAAATTTTTAAATTGTTGTGTATGTGTTTATTCTGTCTACATCCCTCAAGATAAACAAGGAAAAGCTAAGATCTCATTCAACAAACAAATATTTGTCATTTTCTCACTTTAAATGTGAGTATACATATCCCACTTAATATGAATACAAATGTGAGTTTGGGAAGCACTGTTAATACGTCAAAGTGGGTCTCAGGCTGACAGAGGGTGATCGTGAATATTTGGAACTATTTCCCCCAAAATAAACCTTGTGTTGCTATACCTTTGTCTTCTTTGTTAACTGAGGTATGAAATGGTCTTTGCACTGCCTGGCTGGTTAGACTTTCAATTTCAAGTGTTTTGTGGAGAAGGAGAAACTCCATGCCAGGGATAGCCTGCAATGTACACTACCCTGCTCCGTTAACCACACAGTCCAGTGACCATTATCCTGTTTCAAGGATAATCTCTACGCAAGTTCAGAAAGCTTTATGAAACCTTTCAAATTACTGACAGGAATATGATAGACCCTTACAGCTATGCAGCAGCTGTAGGGTTTATGTGTTCTTCTTGTGAAAATTACTCCCATTTGAAAAATAGAAATCAGCTCATGATTGGCACTTACAGCAACCAAATTCCATAGTGTGAGATTCAGAACCCTATGAAACTGAGCTCCTTGTCACGCAGTGGATGCAGTCCCTAGATTCAACCAGGGTTACCACAGTATACGATTGGCTATGTAATGGTCCATGAAAGAATAAATACATTCCTGTGAGCTTACATGAGCTTCACACTTAATTAGCTCATAGTAGCTCAACATTTCCTATAAGTAACTTAATGAAGAGAAAACTAAAATAAGTACACATCTTTGGTGTGGTAACTGTCCCCTCTTTCTGTTTATCATATTGTTTTACTTAAAGTTCACCTGAGATATTTAACTTTGTATTTGAGTCATATAAAATCATGAAAGCTGTCAGTATTGAGGTTAGTCAGGCAAAATACCCTCTAGAAAGGGAAAAAACAGTATGTGGGACTGCATGCTGGTAATTTCGGAGAGATGGTAAGGGCATCATAACTGATGTAACAACGTAGAGAAATGCTGAAGTTGCTGATGATTAATAACCTATATTAATATATTAATATTCAAGTAATATGGTGTTGTGGATTAGCCTTAAAATGTCCTCTTAAAATCTTTTGTTGTCGGAACGTGATTGAATCCCAGTGATCTAATAGATGTTCTCTCTCCCTCTGTCTCTCTCTCTCTCACTCACCCCTTCCCTTTCCCCATTCCTGTCCCTCCCATCCCTCCTCCTCCCTCTTCCTCTCTGCTCCTCCTCCTTTCCCTCTCCCTCCCTCTCTCCCTCCTCCTTTCTCTCCCTCCCTCTTCTCCTTTTCCTCCTCTTCTCCCTTTCTCTGCCTCCCTACCCTTCCCATTCCACTCCCCTCCTGATCTGCCTCTCCCTTTCCATCTCAGATGCCCCTTTCCCTCCCCCTTCCTCTGCCCTTGTTTCCCTCTCTGTGTCTCCCCCGCCTGCCCCACATTGGCCCCCTTCCCACTCTCAGGTGCTTTCACTATGCTACGTCTGCTTGGGGGACTCTAAATGGACTGGACTCACTGTGAGACAAGGTGAACCATTCTTTCTTTAATTGCATCTGTTGGGTATTTTTTTCCCAGAGAGGAGAAAGCTGACAATGAGGATAACTAGATGAGATTCTGGAAATTCAGCATCATTTTTCATATATTACCTTCTTTCCTATGTTATATGAAAAGAAATCTGAAAACGCACTGCCCTGAAACCCTTTCCACTATTTTCTTCAAAATGAGAGCTGACCACATAAACTCCAGATGAGGAAAGAGTATAAAATTTTGTTCTTCAATAGTATATGCACCAGGGCAGTTAAACTGTAGACTGTAGCCCCTAAAATTCTAGTGATTAACCCATTATAATGTCACAGGCATGTGGGTTCATTATTAATAGTTTGGTAGTTTTTATGGAATATATTTTGACAAAAACTAGTACAACTACTAGTTTATAAAGCATAAATTCCATAGAAGTCATTTTAAAAATGTAAAGAACAATATAACATATATGCAGTTAAGTTCTGTGTTAACGTAAGAGGAGTCAAGGATTTTATATTCTATTATCAGAATCTTTTTTTCAATTTTAATTTGAAGGGTGAAAACACAAGTAAAAACAAAAGAAATGACAGAAACAGGGTAACATACAACTATGCATATGTTAAAGACTTTCAAAACAAGAATAGGTAATTAACAGTGGTTGCTATATTATCTATTTTTTATTTTAATGAGAAAAAATAACAAGACAACAGTTTCAAGACAGATTAATATGACAATAATTAATACATTACATATTGTTGTCTTCCTAGCAGTTATTCAGAGGAGAAGATGGAGACATGATATGTTGTATAAACAGTATTAGCACAAAGCTTTCCTCTCATTGAACTAAGAGAAAGAATCTAAGAGAAAAAAAATGTGTCCACATATGAACACTGCTATATTCTGGGGTTAGAAATGAAATAGTATAAAGTTGGTAGATATGAAAATACAATTAAAAATGTGTAAAAGCCCCCAAAATCAAATACATCAATACTTGTCTGTGAAGCCATTAAAATGCAAAATATTCAATAGAGTTGACACAACAAAATGAAACTGTTTGGACTGCTGTGTACAGCTAAAGTATACAATTTGTGAAGTTTGCAGATGAAATATGTTTTCTATAAAATTTTTTCCTTCAAACAAGACAAATTATAAAATAAATTTTAAGTCACAGAACAATGGCACATATTACAATGACAACACCACCAAAACAATGCAGTTAAAAAACACACTGGTTATGAATATTGTTATTTACTGTATAAAAATATAAATTATTGCTGACCCTTGTGGTATGCATTTGTTATTCTGCCACGCTGGAAGGCTGAGGCAGGAGTATCACAAAGGCAAAACAATTCAGGGGAAACAGTGATTTAACAAGAACCCCATCTCAAAGCTTATGACGTAGCTTTGTATAAAGGCTTTGTTGGTATCCAACCTCCAGTACCACAAAAAATAATGAAAATAGGGGCTGGGGAGATAGCTCACCAGCATAAGTGCAAGATCATGTTTGATTCCCAGTACTGAAAGGAAAAAAGAAAAGAATGAATAAACTTATTAAATGTATATGTATATATCAATTAATAAGTACACATGATTATTCCAACATTTATGTTCATTGTGTATATTTATCAGAACAGAGTTTCTCATTTGTTTGATTATACTTTGAAATCATTGAAGTTTTTTCTTATCTTGACTAAAGAATGACATTTTAGTTCTGTATGCCGCTTTGGCCCCACACCTAGGATGCGCTGAGCCAGCAGCTGAGTCCAGGCATGGTGGTGCACAACTGTAATCCAAGTGCTGGGGAGGCTGCAAGCGGAAGGACCTCTATAAGTCAGAGCTGCATAGAGAGACCATGTACCAAATACATAAAAATAGAAAAAATAGAAAAACATTTTAATTTAATATTTTTTCAATAATATTTTCAAACATAGTATGATATCTCAGAGTTTAAGCATATTTAATTTTAAATAATTAAAATTGGTAAAGATATACAAAAATGTTGACCAATCTTTGACCATTTTCTCATTTATAATATCTGTTCTATGAAGAACAATCATATCTTAATATCCAATTAATAACTAATGTAGAAGGTAGACACATTTCATACATAAATATATACAATTAATATCAAAACAAATGAGAAAGACTGTACAAAAGAAGATTCCATTTTACCTGAAACCTCGTCTCCTTTCGGGATAGCATTCTTGGGAAAGGACTTGGAAATAGTTGTTCTTGCATTCTGTAGAAAAGAAGAGCCATTTCTAGAGGAATGAATGGTTGCTTATGTCCCCTAAGTTAGTGCACTGCAGCCCATTCTAGGAACTGAAAGGACACTTGTAGAATTTGGGCTTGTACAGAAAAGCAAGCTCTCAGAGACTGATGGGATTCACTACCTATTCAGGCGATGTCACTATTGAATGATATTTTAAAATCATTAAACAGGAAAGGCAGCTATGTTCACCGATAGAGTGAAAGCATTCATGTTTTCTAACTTTTCCAACTGTATTTATGAATGAAGAACCTTTATAATTGTAAGTTACTTAATCTTTCCAGGAATTAGTCACTTCATTTGTGAAGTGGTAGGATGGGCAGCAGGTCTTAGAGGTGCCCTGAGGTTGGCAGCTTGGGGCAGAGGCTCACAAAACAATGGCACAACATACCAGAGCTGGGACTCCTCCTGTGTACCACTCCAGCCTTCTGTAAGAAGCTTCTGTGGGAAACCCAGTAAAGCAGGAGAGAAAAGAACAAGAACGCGAAGGGAAATGTTAGCTCCGGAGTACTACAGACCAGTGAATGTGACCTCCTGGTGGCTAAATATACAACCTCATTACGGTCCTGTCAGCTCTGCTCTTTTAACCACTAAATCAGACCCAGCTTTCAATGAAAATTGACAACGTACTGAAAGAGAAAATAAAAGGAGCCCAGAAGACACGCAGCGAGCATCAGAACCATGTCTAGGGCATGGCAGACCCATCAGAGTTATCTAACCATTTTAAAACTGAAAATTACCCATTTATATGATAAGGTGATAACAGGAAGAGCAGGAACCAAGGAAGAACAGATGGAAGAGGCAAGCAGAGAAATGAATGCTCTAAGACAGCATCAGATAGAAAGAATATGAATAAAAAAATAAAAAGAAAAGCACTGTAATCATTATCATTTCAGTTATGCAGGACTGGGAATGTAGCTCAGAGGCACAGCTCTTGCTTAGCAAGAGTGGGGTTGGGAGTTCAATTCCCAGTACCAGAAAAGAAAGAGTCAGTTATCCAATTAGTAGGCTTTAACAACTCTTCAACAAAGGTGATTTTCTCAGAATTCAATATTTGTCTTAAATGGAAGTTGTGTTTTAGATTAGAATCAAAATTAAGAAAAAAGATTTTACTTTTCTTTTATGGCATTGGCCATTTAGGTCTTAAATTCACTAGGTAACATTATTTCTCTTCATTTTTTCCATCTTTTTTTTCTATTTCATGTCATGTTAATAATTTGATCTGGCTGTAATTTTGAGTTACAGTATTTATCTCATTCATTGAGCACATGAAAAGGGTCTCCATGCCAAAGCTGTGATTAACTTTATAGATGCAAGGAAATTATGGAAATGTATCATGCAAAATGCCTACTTGCCAAAATTATTCCTTGACCTTGTGCTTAGGAAGAGTTTTAAATAATTCAGTGATGTATCGAATGAATAAATTTGTATTGCTTCTTACACTAAACAGTCACACATTCACTTTTCCTTGCCATTTTTAATAAAGCCTAGTCTTCCAGTATTCATGAAACACTGCATTACAATTAAATTACATACATTGTGAGAAAATAGTTTGCCCTAAGCTGTTTAGTGTTGACACAAGCTGTCGTTTGTCTTTTCTTGGCTGTGTTGCCCATGGAAACTTTAAGTACAATTAATGTAAAGCACTGTCATTTTTTAACAAGATGGTGTTGGTCATGTACAACACAATCCTGTTTACAGAATAGCATAATAAATAATTTGTTGATGTATTATATGTTATATAAAATTTTGAAGATTCAAAGTAGACTTTGGCTGATTTATTAGATGTTGTACGTAGATGTGTACCTTACTTCTAAGGATAGGAGCATAATATACTGTCTCAAACTCTTCTATTGTCTCTGAAATTACCTGGCCCTATGTTAAATAAAAATCAAAAAAGAGATCAATGATTTTTTTAAAAAGTGCTAAAAAAAAAGAGTTATAAAAAGTTATTGAGTATTAAGCTTTTGAATCTCTGTTTTTTAAAAATATTTATTACACAGTTTTTATATTTGGTGACCTGTATATATCATATTTGATGTTATTCATGCCATCAAAATGACATTGATCTCTTTAGAATTTTTCTTTACATTATTTCTTTCTGAATCATGACAAGGGGGGTGGGGGAAAAAAGACTTTTAGAAAAGTCATAAAAGCAACAGTACTAATAATGGTTACTGGACTTGGAGATTCTTTCTTTTTTTATGTACTTGGTTATTTCAAGGTCTTACTATACAGCTCAGACTCGCAATGATCCTCCTGTTTTCAGCCTACCCAGTTTTGGGATTACAGGTTTTGGTGTACACTTCAGCAGGACTCTGTGGCTGACTCAGCTTCCCCTGGGGTGGGGCTGGTGCAGTATGTGGTGCCAAGCAATTGAACCTCAGTCTCTGTTGTTGCCTAAGAGTGCCTAAGCAGGCCCTTCTGTCTGCTGAGCTATCTTG
This sequence comes from Ctenomys sociabilis, assembly GCA_004027165.1. Taxonomy (NCBI): domain Eukaryota; kingdom Metazoa; phylum Chordata; class Mammalia; order Rodentia; family Ctenomyidae; genus Ctenomys; species Ctenomys sociabilis. Next base: position 833 of record PVKA01042637.1, on the reverse strand, counting down.
CTGGCCCTAGCCTAAAGCTTTTGACAGTCTCCATTATTTAATTACAATTCAAATACTTTATTAACTGGATTTATTGGATCGCATACATTTTACTCAATTTTAAGAATAATGAAGCTATAATAATTGAAATGTATGACGTATCATATTTGAAATACCATAAATTAATAGTATCTACATATTAATAAACATTCTGAACCTTTAAAAATTTCTATATAACACTTTTGTGTTTGATAGCTTTGGATCATTTCTCATTAAAATTACTGATATTTCCATAACAAAACATACCTTTCAGATTCACCTAATCTCGTCTGGAAAGGCAAGTGCCTTCATGCTGCTGGGATTTGATTTCACAAAAGAATTTAAATCTGCTCTACCACAGAGCGCTAGAAAAAGACACATTTGGAATGCTCATGAGAATTTTGGACAGCATTCTTCTTTCAATAAAAAGCAAGGAAATATAGCCCTATACACTATTCTCTCTGATTCACTGGATGTATACTGAACCTTCCATCAAGAATGAACATATAACACTACATGCTGAGCTGTGAAAAGCTCAAGTCAACCACATTGGACATTGCCAGTCTTATGGAAAGCCCACTACTATTATGGACTGCTAGACTATATTGGGAGATTCTTTTGCATTCAAGCACCTACAATATTTAAATGACAATGGAATGCCCATCTCTGACAAAAACTAAACAAAAACATGAGATAGAAATTAACAAGGAGACCGGCCAGAGACAGCGCGACCGACTCCGCCATCCTGCTCCATCCCGCCCGCCCCCGCCCAGCTCCTGAGACCGGCCAGAGACAGCGCGGCCGACTCCGCCGTC
>PVKA01042636.1:0-17283 GCA_004027165.1 Ctenomys sociabilis | reverse complement strand
AGGTATACTGGCCCTGAAACCGCCTGTGATCCCAGCACTGGGGAGGCTGAGACAGGAGGATCGCTATGGGTCTGAGCTGCATAATGAGACTTACCAAATGCATAAATAAATAAAATTTTAAAAATAACAGAAAAAATTACTCAGAGCAGCTCAGACCTCTGTGTATTCATCAGCAAGCTTCTCCAGAAGGTACCATCTTGCATAGCAAGTGCCCAACACACGCTTTGTGCAGTGAATAAGTGCTGCTGTGCGAGCACGCTAAGCGCCTGGATCTGCTCTCCCTTGCAGTGTCCGGGAAAGTGTACGAGTACAACAGCAGGACGGGAGCCAGGAAGTGGAAGAAGCCCCCCAGGACCCCTGAGGAGACCTTGGCCAGCCCAGGATCCCCCCTGGAGCCGCTTCCTTCGGAAGCGTTGACTTCCTTTGCAATTCCGGTGTGAGGACAGCATTCGCAGGGTTGCTGGATTCTGCCTGTGACTTGTGTGGGTGTGTTTTTGCTTTTGTTTTTTTCGTGATCTAAAATCAAAGCCTAGATGTAAGGGTCAGGTGCTTGTGTGTGTAGCGCTGTGTGTGATCGTCCTGCTTGGAGTTCTGGCGGGGCGCCTGGTGTGGAGAGCCACGAGCCTCCGGGAGAGCCAGGGGCCGCTGGGCAGTTTGTCATCTCGCACTGCCCAGCACGCTGTGTTCGTCCCTGGGCTGGAGGTGTCCTCCTGCACCCGCTGCCAGGACAGGTGCACTCGGGCCGGGCGGGGAATCCATGCTTACTTGGTGAATAAACGCATTTGAGCACACAAGTCTTCGTGTCTGTTGGATTCGGATTGCTTATTCTGCCATGACCCACAGGACTCAATCAGAATTATCTTTAGAAAATAATGCAGGATTGCCGAGCAATTTGCCTAAGCACCATTGATCTTGCTTTTGATTGTGTTTTTACAGCTCTGTGGAGAATGACCACTGAGATGTTGCTTAACCGTGACTTGCCACGGTCAGAAGCGGAATTTCTGAGGTGGGCTCACCAAGGCAACACCTAGATGCGTGGGGTCTCTGTCCCGGCCTTCTTGCTGGGCCATCACGGGATCCTGCGCAGCAGGAACCCAGCACTGCGGGTGGGAGGAGCTAGGCCCGCAGTGAGTCCAAGAGCGAGTAGCGTGCGGGTGACTTTTTAAAAACAAATCTTACTCAGGGTAAACACTGAAGTAATATTTGCATCAGATGGTACGAGGGGCCTGAGGGACAGGAAGTTCTCTGATATCTCCCCACATGCAGACACAAAGCAGTTCTTTTTCAGCCTGGGGATGCTGGCTCTTCTAGCAGCAGCAAGCACCTGACAATAAACAGGGTTATTTTTAATTTACACCTATCAGAGAGTATCACGGAAGTCACAGGGAACCCGAATCTGGGCTTTGGATGAGTCTTGTGGTCTCTGAACTTCATCCTTTCTTCTAGAAGATGCAAGCAATGATCTTTCCTCTATTTGTCAGTGTGTGTGTGTGTGTGTGTGTGCGTGTGTGTGAAATCAATATAAAACAATTGGGATCCTATACTTGGCAGTGTTTTCCAGCCATCAAGCTATGTTAAAATATAAAATAGGATTAGCTTGATTAGGTCAGAGAGCAGTGGCTTGGGTTGCAGGAAGAGGGCAGGGTCACTGCAAGGGTCTAGGCCACTCTAGGCTGCAGGTGCTGGCCAAGAGCTGCCTACTGTGGGTGGAAAGGTGCCCTGCTCATGTCTAGTGCACAACACAATTAGCTACTAGGCGAGAGACCAAAGACTGTGGAAGCACTTGCCGCAGTTCCTTCAGGAGAGCTCTCTCTGGATCAACTGTGAGTTGATGGATATGGGTATTTCACCTGACAATGCCTGAGTGTGCGAGAGAAAGCTCTTGAAAACATTCTTTCCAAAGTCAGCTTGCGTCAATTGGCATTTGATTTGCCTGTGCCAGACCCAACCAAACATCCATCCAACCAGGCAGCCCAGCCAGTATCTGCACTGAGAAGCTGGTGCTCATTTCCAGCACCTTTGCAGGCTGGCTTCTCTAGGAGACGCTTCCAGGTCCTCATCTCGATCCAAGAAACCAGTATTTGTAATCCCAAGGTTATGTTATTGGAATCCCATCAAGCTGATTCCAATCTGCCACTTTCCATGCAACCCACGGTGAAAATGAGGACACTAAAAAATGAGGACACTAAATTATATTTTTAATCATCAGGGAGTCAAGGGGCTCTGAGTCCTGCCATGACATGGCTTTCCGGAACCAAGAGGGCGACCCAGGGCCTCACCCGGTTTTTATTCAGTGGGGGAGTGGCTTGAGGAGGATTGGCTGAGAATTGTGGGAAGTAGGTGACTACTGTGAGCTGAGCTAGGTGGGCGGCCTACATTTACCTCTGCCATATGCAGAGAGGATATGCAAAGAGAGTAATCTGCATTGTATAATATTTAATGTTTTGGCAAGTCTAGGGCTTCAGCTTTGATGCAGTCTTTCAAGCCCCAGGAAGTCATAGCCTCTATCTAGAGGCTCGATCCCAACTGGCAGCGCGGAGCATTAACTGTACCGTCCTGTCTCCACCCAGCTCACGTTAAGGAGCAGCAGGCTTACCAGGGAAACACGCATGCCACCTTCAAAGACCATCACCAGCACCTCAGCTAGACCAATACACATTGCTCAAGGTCAACTGAAGGATAAACAGAAGTCCTAGCCAGCTCTGTACATAACAATATGAGGGAACAGGATCAGACTCAGTCAAATGGAGACAGTCGCTCTTCTTTCAAGGAGAGCTGCTCAGGTGGTCCCCACAGGTTTCCACGCGGCTGGTGGAGTTAGCTCTCTGCACTGGGCATGGCAAGATCAATTTGAGCTGGGGACGCCCTGGGGTGGCTTGGGAGGGAGTAGTGAGGGGTGTTCTCGGGAGGGGCCCCTCTGAACGCCACCTGCTCTTCTGTGTTGTATTGAGAAGCTCCGGTTTCCCCACAGCAGGTCAGTTAGTTTCCTGCGCCAGCGTGACAGGTGGCCACAAGCAGTGGCCCTTGGCGCTCTGGGCCAGAGCTGCAGCACTGAAGCGCACTGTGGGCAGCTGGCTCTCCGGGGGCACGCGGGCAGCCTGAGCCTCGGCCCTTGCAGCTCTGGCAGAGCTCCTCCTCCTCTCTCCCCTGTCTGTACAGCAATTTCTTCTTAATGAGGCTGCCACATGTCTGTCTGCCTGATGTTATGCTGTTTTTTAAGTTAAATTTTAATTTGTATTGGTACATGCTTGTGTCAGTAAGATGACTGGTGCCTGTGGGACAATCCCATTCCTTGGGGGGCACCGATGCATGCACGTAGCACAGCTGAGACGCTGCTTCATCCCTGCCTCTCCTCTTCCTCCCTCCTTCTGTCTCTCAGTCCTGTCTCCTTCTGCAAAAGATCCATTTCCTTGTTTCCTATTATCTCTCTATCATCTATCTCTATCATCTATTACTTGCTCTGTCTTTTATTTGCTCTTTGATTTCTTTATACTTTAGATTTCTCACAGTAGAGAAACCATGGGATGTTTAAAAATTGTGAGTCTTATTTATTTCACATAATGTTATGGTCTCAGGTATATCCCTTGGCCTCTGTATGATTCAAGCTTATCTTTCTTTATGGCTAAGTAGTATTCCACTATGTATAAAAGCAACATTTTAAGCTGGGCATGGCAATGTATGGCTATAATCCTAGCACGTGAGAGACTGAGGCAGGAGAATCACTATGAGTTACATGGTGAGTTCAAGGCCAACCTGGATGGCATAGCCAATGTGTGTTTCAAAACAAAAAACAATCCTCTGATTTTCTTTACCCATTTATCTTTTGACGGGCATAAGGCAGCCTCTGAGATTTACCTATCATGAGTACTACTGCTATGAATATACATATGTATGTATCACTAAAATACGATGACTTTAACTTTTAGGGGAGGATGCCTACAGAAGGAATAGCTGGGGTGAATGGAACATCTACTTTTAGTTCTTTGAGGAATCTTCACACGGCTTTCCATAGTGGCTTGTGAGTCTACACTCCCACCAGTGGTGGAGAAGGGCTCCTGCTCCCCTGAAGCCTTGCCAGCACTTGTTGTTACTTGATTTCTTGATCCTAGCCCATCGTCCTGGAGTGGAATCTCAGAGCTGCTTTATTTGCATTTCTCTAGTGGCTGGAGATGCTGAACTTGCTTCTTCAGAGAACTGTTTATTTGTTTCATTTGCCCATATTTTGATTGTTTTAATTTAGTTTCTTATATAGTCTAGATACTAGTGTTTTGTCAAAGAATGTATCACTAAAATACATGGTCCATGTCGCTTCACTTGCCTTTGGCTTTCTGGTGTACAGTTTCTTCCTTTCTGTATGTCATCTCTTCACTGTTTTGGTTGTTACTGTTGCTGTAGAGAAGGTTTTCGATTAGCTGTGATTTCATCTATTGATTCCTGATGGTGTTTCTTGTGGAACTGAGAGTCTGTCTAGAAAGTCTTTGCCCATGCTTACGTCTTCAGGGCCTTACCTGTCTGTCTTCAAGCAGTTAAGAGTTTCCTGAGAGCTTGTTTGAAGGATCTAGCAGAGTGTAGCTATCGTATGCTCTTGACTGGGGTTCGGTCCTCCTCCATCGGGTGGTCGACCGAGGCTTGGTCCTCCTCCATCGGGTGGTCCTCCTCCATCGGGTGGTCCTCCTCCATCGGGTGGTCCTCCTCCATCGGGTGGTCCCCTTGTTGACTGAGTGTGCAGCTTTGGGAAGGACATGGAGCACTGAGGGAGGGCGGGGACACCTGCCAGGCAGCCAGATCAGCCGCACCAACCCTGGCGGTCAGCAGGCTGCCGGAGTCATAGCCAGGCGGCCCTTACATCCAATGGTTAAGCATTTCTGCTTTAATACGTAGAACTTGGGCCCATTTTAACTTTCATTTAGTGCATGATGAGAGATGGTGGGTTCTAGACTCAGCCTTCCGCCTGAGCATTGCCAGTTTTCCCACCACCAGGTCCTAAAGCGGCCGTCGCCCCTCCCGTGGGTGTTTCCGGTCCTTTATCAAAGGAAACCTAGCTGCAAGTACCTGGCATTATTTCCGTGTTCTCTGTTCTGTGCTGCTGGCCCATGCGTCTGTTTGTGCCCGTACCATGCTGTCTTTACCACTGCAGCTTGAGGCACCCCTCGGAGCCGGGGACTGCGGTGCTGCCTGCTCTGGGGTTTCCGCCCAGGCTGCTTTCGCTGTCCTTCTGTTTGGCCTCGAGTTTGTTGTTGCTGGGTGAACTCTATTTGGTCCATGTCGCTTCGCTTGCCTTTGGCTTTCTGGTCCTCCTGATTAACCTGCAGAGATCCTTAATCACATTTGCATCCCGTTTCCTCCTAAATAATCATATTCCTAGGCAGGACAAGGCCAGATCTTATTTGGGAATCCCCTTTTCAATCCGCTATAGTGACTTAAAAATACCTTTCTATGTGAATTAAATCAATACAATCTTGATAATAGACAATGTGACAATTTTAGTTTCTTTAAATGCCTGCTTTGTTCCAGGAATTTCTTAAGGATTTAAGTAATAAAAATGGAAATGTCTTTGACTTGGCACTTAGAAGACTTGGAATCGCTGGGAGCTATGCTTAGCCCAGATCTGAAAGCCTTAGTTATGCGCGGGTTGCTCTTGGTAACGCTGCAAGAGCAAGACTAACTTGATGAAACCAAAGAGTCCGTGAATGAGATGCTGCTGGACCATCAAATACGGTCCACATTATGGAATGTGCGGGGTGACGAGAGAACTAGCCGTGCGCTGCTATGAGAGCTCTATTAAGTCGTGGGTTTGGCGAGCTACAGAACTTGCATCGGCATAAGTCATGTGTGTTGTCACCCGCATAGACTTTCGAGGAAGTAAGAAATCCAGGAAGCTGTTGGCGGGGATTATGTTTTTAGAGAATTCTGGGTGAGGGGAAGTGAAGAAATGAGAGACTTTTCCTGTTCCTTTTCTAGTGTCACAAATAGTGAATTTGCTAAACTTTTATGCATACTTAATTTTTTAAATAAGGTAACTAGAGTTTTCTCTGATGGTGCTAAATTAGGACATTACTTTCTTTTAAAAATACTTCTTTTCTGGAGCTCTGAAATTTTGTGAGGCCCTAGGGCCCTCTTCCAAAGAAAGCTGAACCGGGTGAAAGTCTCTCTACTATGGGGCATGTTTTCTTCCCCAGTTTTGGTGAGTATTATGGCTCTTCCATGAGGCTAAATCCAAGTAAAGCTGACTCTTAGAGCTCCAGGATTTAGTAGCTAAAGCTCTTATCATTTCTATTTTAGTTTTTAACCTATATGCCTTTGGTCTTCTGTGTCAGTGATTTCTTTCATCCAGTCTTGAGCCGATAATGAGCGACAGTCTCACCGATGACTGTCTTCAGTTTTAGTTTATTTGTAGATGTTTTAAAAAGTTTTAAAACCAGATTTATAGGGCTGGCCATGGTGGCCTAGACCTATAACCCTGGCATTCTGGGAAGCTGAAGCAGGAGGAACACGAATTAAAATCTAAGCAGAGGAATGTTGTGCCGTAGCTCTGTTTCGAAAATAAGTAAGTGGGAGGCCAGCCAAATAGCTCAGGGGTAAGCAGGCCCAGGGGTTGGGGGTTTGATCCACAGGCCTGCCAGGCCGAGACTGCAATTGAGACCGGGCGTGGTAGTGCACGCCTGTAATCCCAGCTCTTGGGAGGCAGTAAACAGGGCGGATCACTACCAGTCCGATCTAGTAATAGTAATGAGCCCCTGAACACCCTGTAGACCCTTCCGTAAAAAATACAAAAAAAGAAAAAGTAAATGAATGAACAAATGAATTGATACATGAGTAGCTGGCTGAGGATGGAGCTCAGTGGGAAGGCGCTGGGCGCACTTTCCGGTGCGAGCGCAGGCGCGGGGGTGCTGTGCGCGGTGCCGTCGCCTGTGAAGCTAAGCTCTCTTGTCTGTGCTTGCTGAAGTTGGGGCTGCTTCTTCTAGAAGCCCATCTCAGCACACTGATTCTCAAGGTGTTCCGTGTTCTCCCTTACGGTTCCCGGCTACCTTTTCTCACTCCCTGGGCCTCGTGTCATGTTTGTCCTCCTGTGCGGGGATTGAGTTTGCGGTCCTGGGGTCTGCCTGCCAAAGGCTGTCCTTGGGTTCCTGGTCAGGAGCAGAGGAGCGGAGTGCCCACCAGTGCCGCTGCAGGCTCGGCAGGGGGAGACATGGGATCCTTTCTGGGCTGATGTCCTCCCTTCCGGGGCAGAGGAAGGTCCGGCAAGCGCCCTCCGCCCGAGGGAGAGCCCATTTTCATGTGCAGGGGCTCGTGTGCTGGTGGTCCTCAGCGTTTCTTTTCGCTCTGAGAATACAGCAGCCTCTGTTCACCCCATCCGGTCCTTCCCTGTGTCCTGGACTTGTCACAGCTGACAACCTGCAGTCATGTTGTCGCCAAGAAGAGTGGAACTGCCTGTCTGAGGGCAGCCTGCCTCGGCCTCCTCCGGGCGCCTTTACGCTGTGGCTGGAATAGTGACGATGGCTGGTCAGACGCTGGTCTCTGATGCGGCGATGACTACCTCATACCAGCAGGAAAGGTAAGGAGAACTCTTCCTATATTTCTCTCTATATATTACAAACACACAAATGTGACTATAAATTTAAGGTCAAAGAAAATAATTGAAAGGCAAGAAAGAAAGCTCCGATACGTCTTTCACTAAGACAGAGCTGCAGGCCCTGGGCTGTGATTCTCAGGTCAAGTCCTGCTTAAAGGCGCAGCGGTGTGACAGCTGGGGAAGTCCGCCTCCCCGTCCTTGGAGTGCCCGCCCCCGGAGTATTCCTAGGCGGGCCCTTGTCCGGCAGCTCGAGCCGATGGGCTCTCCTGCCACATCCCCGGGCCTGTGCTGGGTCTCCCTGCATCTTCAGGATGGCAGAGTCACTGCCTGGCAGGGAAGCCTTTGCTGTGGGGAAGCAGTCACTCCCAGGACCCAGGGGCTCAGCGCCTGACAGCGAAGTCTTTGCGTCACCCGGGGGTTCAAGGAAACACGGGCCGACTCCCTGCGCCCCTCACCTAGGGCACACATGGCTGCTAGCACACGCTTAGCCAGGCCAGGTGTAATGTTCTCCTGAGACATATTTAGCTTGCATTTATTGTAGTGGATGTTAAGTTCAAGCTGATCTTTAGCTGACATTAAGTAGCATTTTATTATTTGTTTGTTTATTTTGTTGGTACCAAGATCAAACTTGGAACTTTGTGCTTGTCAGGCAGGCACCTATGCCACTGAACTATAACCCTGCTAGGCAGTATTTTAAAAGACAAAAATCTATTTAACTGTAGGGAAGACTTCAGGATAAGGCCCATCAATTAAACTCTTTGTTGCTTCATTCTTTCACTTAAAAAAAAAAATCAATATTTAGCCAGGTGTGGTAGCATGCGCCTGAAATCCCCGCCCTCCGGAGGCTGAGGTAGGAGGATCACTGGGCGTTTGAGCTCATCCCGGGCTACATAAGTGAGTTCAAGCGCAGCCTGCATCAAAACTGCCCAACCAACCAACCAACAGTAAGCTCTCAACCAGCCACAAACGCAGCACTAGGCCTCCAGTTACCCTAAATCGGATGATCTGTGAGACACCCAGCTGCAGTGTTTGGAGGACGTCACTGACACGTTTGCCCAGCAGTAGGCACCGTCTCCAGCACTATTGCTAGAGCTCCTCACACAGCCGAACGACCCTCGAGGGCTCCTTTGGACCCCGTGGCCTCCTTCTCAGCAGGAATCGGATGCAGAGTTACGCGTCTGTGGTGTGCTCAGGGTGGTGAGCCAGTAGGGGAAGGGGTAGGGGCTCCTCGCTGCAGCACCAGGCCCCCAGCGAGGGCTACGGAGGGACTGCGGCCTGTGGCTCCGTCACAGGTAAGGGAACAGCAGGAAGACAGGTCGGGGCTGAGCCCACCCATCGCCTATGTTTCGTTCCAATCTGAGGCTCGGTGTGCGGCATGAAGCCAGTACTGAGTAAGCCAGTGTGGAAAACAGAAAGGAAGAAACCTGGATTTTCCACTCAGCCCAGGAGACAGTTGAGTAGGCTGCAGGAAGGTCCTGTTTCTAATGGCAGAGTTGCCACATCCCTGGCACCAGTGCCACGGTACCGTACGTGTCCCGTGACACATGCTGCCCATGGCTGTAGGATGCCTTGTGCTGCGTGTGAATGTAGCCTACAGCACTCAGGGAGGAGCGCGACCCAGATTCCCCGGGAAGGTGGACTTGCTGTGCACCTGCAGGGAGCACAGGTGGCCCACGGTCCAGCTGGTAGCACCTTGGGGTCAGCCTAGCTGCCAGCATGTCCACACTGTGCCCCTCACCTTTCTTGGGGCCAGGGACTCAGCCAGGTGGGTGACCGGGAGATGCAGGTTATATATACCCAGCCATTCCAGACTACTGCTGGAAGATTTTTTTTACTTTGGTGGAGGGGGTACTGGAAATTGCACTCACAACCTTACACTTGGCAGGGAGGCGAGTTCCATCCTGGCCCCTGCTGGGAGGTTCTGAGGCACCTATGGCTCCTGAGCTCTCCTCCAGGTGACCTGAGGTTTAGCTTCTGCCTGCTCCACGCCTGCGCCTTCTCCCTTCTCTTTACGCTGTTTCTCCCCATCCCTGATTCCTTCCCAGCCCACACCTCCACCTGCACCTCTGGGTGCTTCAGGGCGCCCACAAGGAAGCCACCACCAATGGAGCCACACGCAGGCGTGGCCACTTCCCCCTGAGCTCTCTCTGGTGGGTGAGTGTGATCAAGGTGAGCCAAGCACTCAGATGATTCCTTCTGCTCTGCAGGCCTCGGAGAAGAAAGCCAGGGACCAGTGACGTGGGTCACCGAACGATCTTCTTTGTAGTCCCAGCCAGGGCTTCCCAACCTGGATGCTGTTGACACTGGGTGAGGTAACTTGTCACAGCAGCTGTGCTGTGTCCTGCCCGTTGCTCACCTGCTCCCACTCTGGCCAGGTGTCCTGCTGCTCAGGAGCATGCCTGCGGTGTCCCTGGTCCATGCATAGCTTGCTGTCCAGCTCCAAGGCCCAGCACAGTAGCCAGTGGCCGCAGAGCATGGTGCACTGGAAATGGGTGGGCCAGGGTAAGGCACTCTGGAACCACCACACTGGTCTTCAAAGACTATGTAGAAAATGAAAATATAGTTAGTGCATTTTTATACTGTTGATACATTGAAATGTCAATATTTGGGCTACTGGGTCAAATAAAATATATTACTAAAGTGAATTTCATCTGCTTCCTTTCTTTTTCCTATGTCTTTTTGAAACAGGGTCTCACTATGCAGTTCAGGCTGGCCTTGAGCTCACTTTGTAGCCCAGGCTGGTCTTGAGCTTGCAATGACCCCACTGCCTCAGCCTCTCAAGCGCTGTGATTACACCTGCTTCTTATGTGGACAACATGGGCCTGCAAGAACAGTGCTCCTTGTGAGTGGTGCTGTGGTTGCAGTTAGAGGGGATGTAGGGGGCATCAGAGTTTGGTGAGGACACAGAGGGGAGGGCCCTGGGGTGGCCCCCTGAGTGCAGGGCACCCCCTTGGAGAGGCTGGGAGGGTGCAGTGGAGGAATGCAGGATCTGTGCATTAAACTTCCAGTTGCTCTGGCTGCGGCTTTGCACAGGGTCCTTATGAAAGTGGGGAGGCTCAGTCACTCTCCGTGCTGTGCAGGGCCCCAGGAAGGGAGTTAGGGCAGGTGGGTGAGATCAGAGAGCTGTTTTGGGGCCCAGGAGCCAGAACCTAGTGACTAGCACAAGATGCTGGCCGATAGGGCAGGCTGACCTTGGGTTTCTGTTTGAAGCCCTGGATGGAGGTAGGCAGACCCCTGCTGGGCTACTTCCAAGGCTCGGGACAAGCTCTCCTGATGGGGTGGGGGTGGGAAGGAGTGGGGAGATGGAGGATGGGAGATAAGGGGCTGGGGGTGGGGGCAGCCTCTGTGCAGACTTAATCTTCAGAGTCTCTCACAAGCCCACAAAGCAGCTCTCCCTGCACAGTTTGGGGGATGGCACTTCAGCAAGGTGTCCAGGAGAAATCTTCTCTGAGGAGGAATTGAGCTGGCCGAGAGCAGGCACAGGACTCCGGCAGGGCTGGTGGGCAGGGTGTTTAAACAATGAAAATCTGAGGTGTGCCGAGGCTCTGTGCTGCTGCGCTCTGGACCTCCCCTTTGCCCTGGCTCATGTACCTCGCACCTCGAGGTAGCCCTGGGAGGTATGTGCAAGTATCCTTGTAGTTTTTTTTTTTTTTTTTGGTGGAACTGGAGGTTGAACTTAGGCCCTTGCACTTGTCAGGGAAGCGCTTATTCCTCTGAGCCCCGAAATTTGGGGATTAAAGGACACACTCGATCATCAGATGAATGTTCCCACACTCATGTTAGTAAGGGGTGGACGAAGCGTAAAGTCTCTGTCATACACAGCTCTGGGGATAACTGAAAACATGCATGAGCTTTTGTGTTTATACCTACCCTGGGTGGGGCCAGCAAGCCAGGGATCTGCCTGAAGGCCTGCCGGCCCTTGCCTTGGTGAGGGGCTTCTGGCTGGAACCAGCCTCCTGGGCCAAGTGCAGAACATTCCTGGACCTCTCTGGGCCTCAGTCCTCCCACCTACAAAATGGGGAGTGATAATAGTTATGCCTTCCCCCTCATGTTATGGTGAGGATTAAGGGAGTTAGTTCTTAGAGTGGTGGTTGATTAAAAAGTCCTGTTTGCTTCTCACCAGTGTCCTACTTTGTCCATTTTCCTTGGGAGGTGGGCTTAGTTCTAAGCTTCCATGGAGACAGGACTCAAGCCGGGTTCTTTTCAACTCAGGTGGCTTCTGCGACTCAGGCTGGAGCATGCAGATCTAGGCTGCAGGTCTTTCTGGGTGTGGCCTCATCTCAGGGTGTCTGCACATCTGGGGAGATGCCCCCTGCCATCTCTCCTCTCCTTGTCCCTCTTCACCCCTTGTGAGCCAGCTGGCAGGCCTGTTATACCCGGAGCACTTTCCAATAGGCAGCTGAAGTCATTTGCAAGCTCCCTCCCTGATGAAGGTTGAGGCCTCAGTCCAGTCTCTTCCCTCCATGCTCCTTCTCTGTGGACTGCACACCAGGTGATGCCTTACGATGCAAGCGCCTTTTTGGGAGAAGAAGGTGAAAGCGCAGAGAAGCCCACCTTGGAATTCTGTACGTGCCTGACAGACTGGTCTACGGTCTTACAGTCCCTGGACTCCACACAAACTCACCCCACAGCCAGCGGCTGGGCTCCCTTTCATTTTTGCTCTTCTCTGTGGTTTAATTGCTGCTTTAATAATTAAACCTCAAAGCCCAGCTGGCCGTCAGCTCTCTGGGGTTTTAGCTGAAAGCAGCTAAAATGAGGCTGAAAATGAAGACTTGTTAAACTGAGATGCACACTGCTCGGCACAAACTGCGTGCTGGGCTGCCGAGGGAGCGGAGTCAGAGGGCCTTTCCAACAACCCCTGCATGTGTGGACTGTGCAGGCCTGAGGTGTGGGAGAATTTGGAAGCTAGGATTCATAGTCTGGGCATGAGGGACAGACTGTGCAGAGTCAAAACCACCCTCGAAAATCTTCTAAGTCATCCATGAAACGTCACGAAGCCCACCTGAGCTTGTGTGCTGTACACTACTCTCTTGTAAGTCCCCAAAGCTAACACATTGCTGTGTCCTGGTAGAACGAGCCCCTTATGTGTAGATGAACAACAGCTGAGGCTGCTGGCTCTGGACAGGCGATCGGCAGCCCTCCCGCGCTGTGGGCCCCGACATGCCCCGTCCTAAATGCCTGCAGATAAATCACACCAGAGGTGTGACATTATTTTCCATCTATCCTCCTTGGTATGGCCCTCGATCGCCTTCACATTTCAGTTCATTTGTCACTGTCCACTGCCTTCCCGGACCTTGGCCACGCTCTGCCCACCCCCTTGGTGGAGGGCCTGAGAAGGACACGGTGGCCACTGAGGGTTAATCTGTTCATTCAGAAGATTGAAAAGAATGGTCAAGGTGACACAAAAGGCTCATGGGCCTCTGTCCCCCACTCCATAAGCAGACCAGAGAGGAGGCAGCTCTTCTGTCCTGCGAAGGCAAAGTCACCTCTCGTGCAATGCAAACCCAGGCCTTGGTGCCCTCCTACCATAAGCGCAGACCCTGTCACCTAGAGTCCCCAAGGCAGGCACCCGGATGTGCCTGTGAGCACCTTTGCAGCCCAGCCCCTAGCCCAGCCTGGATCTCCCCCAGGCACTGTGGTGATCAAGACATTGTCTTGTGGCTGAGGTACAACTGAATGTTTAGAATACACTGAGTGGATCTGCTTAGATTAGGCTGTGAAGGGGCCCTCAAAAGGCTATTTCTGGAAGAAGAAATGTTGAAAAGGGCCCGGGGAGATGGTCCTCCAGGTCCAGCCAGGAGTGTTCTAAATCCTGTCTGCTTCGTCAGGAGGAAGACGGCATAGAAAGAGACCGGATGGCAGCTGCTGGAATGAACGGGGTCTGCTGGGCTAGAGGAGTACAGAAAGGGCTGAAGGCAAGGAGGTGAAAAGCCAGGTGGATCAGGCCGCGGCCAGCCTTGAGTGCTGTCCTGGAAGGCAGAAGATGGCCCAAGTGTCCGCGTCCTAATTTGTGATATGACTGGTGACATGGCAAACAGATTTGGTCGTAAGTGAAGCTAGGCTGACCCGAGATGGGCTCGTTCTCTCTCTCATGGCTCCTGGATTGTCTGTGTCCAGCGTCATCCTGTGTTCTTGTAGGGTAGAGGGAGAGAAATGAGGCCGGACCTGAGGGATAGTGGTGTGGAGAAGATTCAGCTTGGAGGACAGAAAAACAGGCTGCCGGGCAGGGAGCGGGAAGCGTCCAGAAGGGGGAAGGGGAGGGAGGAGGCCTTTGCTGGGGCCCCGATGGGCAGAGTGGCCCGGGTTCTGTGGGCTCAGCCAGGGACGCTCACCGCAACGCCCCGCCTCCAGACCTCAGCTCCTGGACACAGCCTCTGCACTTGTCCTGATTTGTTACCACAGCGGCAGGACGGAGCGGCTGCCCCCAGGGAGCACGTGCTTCTGTGAGAGACTGGGGTGATCTCCTTGGAGGTCGTGGCTCCTCGGTCAGTGGCTTCACAGGCAGAGCACGCTGTCCAGGAGAACTTCTTGCAGCGAAGGGCTAGTTCTGTGTGGCCCAACGAGACACGCAGAATTTATTTATTGAACATTCAAAATGCAGCCAGTATAATCGAGGAACTGAATTGTGGATTGAGCTGAATTAATTAATTAATTAATTAATTTTTGCAGAACTGGGGATTGAACTCAGGCCCTTGTGCTTGCCAGGCAAGCGTGTACTCTACTGAGCCATGTCCCCGGCCCCAAGCTGAATTTAGACTTAAATTAAAAATAGCTTCAGAGGCCTCGAGGCTGTCACGCGGGATGCCGCAGTCATACAGCCTCAGCTTTCCCGTCTAAGCAGAGGAGGTGAAAGCAGAGCCGTCACGTGGGATGGCTACTCACCGACCTCCGTATCAGCGCACAGCACTACCTGGACCCGTGCGGCAGGAATGTGGGCGCGGCCTGCAGCACGCAGAGGGTCTCGCTGTGTGGCGCGCTGCAGTTGGGTCCTGCGTCATTGGAAAACAAGCCCCGTCTGTCGCAGTTGTGTGCGTCTTTTCTCTGCAGAAGGCTGAATACACTAGCAGGCAGGCTGATATCACCCTCTACCTCCCTTCCCGACTTTTTAAACACTCGGGGCTGAGTGCGGGTCAGTGGGAGAGGCCTTGCCTGCACGCGTGAGGCCCTGGGTCTGTCCATCTCTGGACCAAAACCAAAATAACACAAAACGAAAACCGTGCGAACTTCTCCAGCCGTGAGCTTTCTACAGCCCTCCGGAGCTGGCTCAGGGTCTGACCCCCTGCTCGCAATGGGGCAGGCCCTCCCTGCTCTGTGTTCCAGGTTGTCCTGGTCCATTCTGTTTTCTCTCACCTTCTCCTTCATTTGCATCCGCTCATGGTGCCGACGTCGGGGAAAGCATGTGGTGTGCCTCTGGCTTCCAGAGAGGAGTGAGGGAAGGCGGTTGACCTGGGTGCCCCGTGAGTGAACCCCATTTCTGCCATAGCGCTTAAGCCTAATGCAAGTGATGGCCACCGAATGTTTGTGGCTCAGCGGCACCCGAGGAGCCCAGCCGCCCGAGGCTCGGTGTGATCCCCTCAGAATGGAGAAGGGTGATACTCCTCGCTCTTAAGTGCGCATGATTCTTGCAAACCAAATAGGGACAGATACTTAAGGAGCAGTGGTGATGGTGGCTAATTATTTACTCATGTGCTTTTCCTACGCTTTGGGCTTTGGTTCATTATCCTCGTGCGCTATGATTGAAGAACCCTTTACACGATGGCCACACTCACCTCACTAGTAGCTGGTTTGATCTGAGACCAGGATCTTTGGTTGGGCTTCTTAAAAGCAGAGCCTCAGATCCCCAGGCCTGCCACAGTGGGTCCCGCCCCGGGGGGGGGGGAGGGGGGTGCTGAGATGGTGATTGAGACTGGGCGTGGTGGCACACGCCTGTAATCCCAGCTCGCGGAAGGCTGTAAACAGGCGGATCACTACGAGTCCAGGCTGTCTGATCTACACAGTAAGACCCTGAACACCCTGTAGACCCTTCCCTAAAAAAAAAAAAAAAAAGCAGAGCCTCAGCTGGGCATTCATGCGCAGCGATTTGCCGAGCGGTGTCTGCAAGGAGGGAGCAGAAATGTGGATTGGGTGGACAGTCCAGCCTGTCAGATGAGCAAGTTTTTTTTATTTTTTTATTTTTTTTATTTGTGGTCCTGGGGATTGAACTCAGGACCTTGCACTTCCCACGCAGGTACTTATACAAATAATTTTTCTTTTCTTCTTTAAAAAGTCTTTTATTTATGCATTTATTTGGTACAATGTCTCACTACACAGCTCAGACTCATAACGATCCTCTTGTCTCAGCCTCCACAGTGCTGGGATTACAGGTGTGTGTCATCATGCTTGGATTTAGTGGCCTGCACTCTGTGCCTGGGGTTCCAGGGCCAACATGTGGTACTGGGGATTGAACTCGGATCTTTGCCGAGATACCTCTCCAGCCTGTTCTTTTTTGTTTGTTTGTTTGTTTTTGTTTTAAAAAGAATAAAAGAATAAGAAAACATTAAAAAATACAAAATTTTAAAACAAGATGATAGGAATACATGTTGTTATTGCATGTTGTTATCTTCAATGTAGTTATTTAGATTACCAGATATAAGCATGTAAAATTGGCAAAAAAAAATTAAGCATAAGCTATCTCTTACAATAAGCCAATAGCAATTAGTACACTTATCTTACCCTGACCATATCTTCCTTCCTTCCTTCCTTCCTTCCTTCCTTCCTTCCTTCCTTCCTTCCTTCCTTCTTTCCTTCCCTCCCTCCCTCTCTCCCTCCCTTCCTTCCTTCCATCCTTCTTTTCCTTTCCTTTCTCTAGCAGTTTCTTTCCCTTTCACAATATCTACTGTACCTGTCAGATTTTATTTAATCTTTCAGGTTCTTATACTAGTGAGACAACACAATGCTTACACATGTGGGTCTACCTTATTTTACTTATGAGCATGGTCTCTAGCTGTACCCATTTACCTACAAAAGACTCCAGGTTATCTTTTTTGTTTGTATCAGGGATCGAACTTGGGACTTTGTGCTTGCCAAAGAGGCACTTACGCTACTGAGATATATTCCAGGCCTGAGTTGTGTAAAAATACCACATCTCTTTTATTCATTCCTCAGTTGATGGGCATCTGGATTGTGTCCAAGATCTACCTATGACAAATCGTGCTGCTAGAAACATGGGTGCTCATATATCACTGTGGTGTGATGTTTTCAGTTCTTCTGGAAAAATGCCCAGAAAGGGAATAGCTGGGTCAAATGACAGCGCTGCAGACATGGTCCCGAGTAGAGGCTGGGAGCTGGCTTCCACCCGCTAGCCAGCTGGTTACTCCCTCCTTGGGGTGGAATAATAGCACCACACTTCGGTGGACAGCTGTGCAGTATCTAGTCCAAAGGAAAACCTCTGAGGTGGGCCCAGGTGTGGGCACAAGTGAGGTGGCTCAGGCATGAGCAAAGGGGAGGTGGCCCAGGGGTGGGACCAGGCATAGGTACAGGTGTGGGTACAGGTGAGGTAGGCCAGGTGTGGGTACAGGTAAAGTGGCCCAGGTGTGAGCAAAGGGGAGGTGGCCCAGGGGTGGGACTGGGCATAGGCACAGGTGTGGGTACAGGTGAGGTAGGCCAGGTGTGGGTACAGGTGAGGTGGGCCCAGGTGTGAGCAAAGGGGAGGTGGCCCAGGGGTGGGACTG
>PVKA01042635.1:0-17287 GCA_004027165.1 Ctenomys sociabilis | reverse complement strand
AAAAAAAAAAAAAAAAAAAAAAAAAAAATGGATGTGAGTCACAAGTTTCCCACATCCCTACACTTTGATTTTAGTCTCAGAGACCTCCAGTTTCCAGAATAGTACAATAATAATCGGCTATTATTTTGAGTCTTCAACTCTATGATAATTTGTTACATGTCTGGAACTGGAAACCTAAGTTCATTAGTTAACTCTGAGAATATTTATTATTGCCAGCTAATATGGATTAAAGAAAAAATTCAAATTCATGTAATTATGAATGAAAAATATGAAATAATACAGATCATACAGAAATCCAGGAAATCATCAATGCCTACTTAGAGAACATAAATTGTAATAAAATGGAACATATACAGTAATAAATAAGTAGGTATATATGAATCATGAAAGATGAATGAGGAAAATATGAAAATTCTGAATAATCCAGTATCAGTCAATGAAATCAAAGATGTAATTAAAAACCTACTAATAAAGGAAAGCCAAGGTCCTGATGGATTTACTGCTCAATTCTATCTGAAATTTAAATAAGATCTAATGCCACTATTGATCAAACTCTTTAATTAAATTGAAAGGGAAGCAATATGTAATTCTTGAAAGAATCATTTCCATGATACCAAAACAATGATTATTAAGACTATTAATACTATTTTGAAGATTGACAGAAAGATGTGATGTGTTTATAAATTGGTTGAGGGAGGTAATTCTCTCCTTCAGTTTGTATGTCTGGGTACCACTGGCTAACAACCCTCATGTACACCTCAAACTCCGGCCTATAGCCTTAGGACACACAAATCTGGAACTTGAGCAGTGGCCCCATGGGGTGCCACATCTTCAATCTCTTGCTGGGCATACCTTCCTGATTGACCAAAGCCTTGCTGCGGACCACTGCAGACCACTTCGGACGCGACCACCAGAAGCAGCAGCAGAAGCCTCATTTTAGCCAGGACTGCCAGTCCGGCCACTTTCACACTGAGACTGCAGCTAGCCCCATGCCTTGGCTCAAGCTGCTCCCCACTACTTAATTTTTTTTGTCTCCTTTCTTCAACTGTTTGTCCTTTTTCTATTTTTAATTTCTTATTTTTTATCTTTTTTCTTTCTTCTTCCAAGTTTGCATGCATATATCTGGTAATATGAACAACTAGTTGGAAGACAACATTATGCAAAAAATACTGTGAAATTCATATTATTTTGTTAAGTGAAATGTTGTAGCACTTGTATTTTTCTGTTTTAATAATATTTTGCATTCTTTTTAAAAATAAAGAAGCAAAAAGTTAAAAAAAGAAATTTATTACAGTGAAAAACACATTTTCATTAATCTCTCTAAAAATATTCTTTTCATTTCGAATACAAGTATTCCAATTATTCTTTGCAACTTTCGGAAGCAATTTTGGAAGTTCTCTTTTGTGAGTTTCTTTACAGGTGTGATAAAAAATCTAGTGCTGCCAAGTATAAGATCAGAGGCTCACAAAATCCTTACAGTGTCCTCCTCTGTGACAGTCATCAGGATATCACCATGTGACATCTGGCTGTTTCTCAAAGTAAAAATGACAACAAAAGGTGAACTTGTCAAACTGACTCAGGACAACGCATCATTCACACAACACTGCAAATAAAGGCAACTCACAAACAGGACTTCAGCTGCTTCTGAAAATGACAGCAGGCTACTCAGAGTAAGCAGAAGTATTTGGAGTGAGGTTAATGGCAGTGTCTTTCCCTGTAATTATTTTTTCAATATGTACACAATCATGTTGCTTTTCTAACATAACTTGTATACATATTTGTACAATTATAATTTATATAACCTTAGCAAGGACAATTTTGGACATACACACTTGCACAATTACATGAAAATTTCCTTGGCTAGTACTCCAATAAATGAAATTCCTAGAGCAGCATCGATGTGTGTTTGGTTGTGTCTTTCTACATCAGGTTTCCTATGACTCACATTCCCTGTGTCAGCTTACATACTTACCGGGGGACGGAAGTGTCAGCCTCACACCAATGTTTTTCACTTCTTTTGAATGGTAGCTGTGTGATGATACCTTGTTTACATGATAATTTGAAAACTAGGTGAAGCATCTCCTCATGTGTTTGTTGGTTCTTTTTTTACTTTTGTGAAAGGTCTGTTTTTGTTTCTTCCATTGTGTTCTGGCTAAAAGGTTTTCACAGTCAGTTGACTGGTCAATGTCATTTGTCCCTCTGTGACATACTTAAACTTACATTTTCATGAAAAAAGCTCATGATCTTAATGTGGCCAACAATATTTTACTTTAGCCCCAACAGCATGGGCAGGGTGTGCATGTGCCTGCTTCAGCATGTACACATGCAACTGCGTTCAGGGTGAAATCCTTCAGCTGTGGAAAAGGCTGCTGTTACTTATCTCTTTATGTTCTAAAGTGAATATCATTGCACCTTTCTAATTTAGCTCTATAACTTGGTAAGAGTTGAAAATCTATGTTGTGTGAATATGAGTTCAAAGTATTTTTCTGGAAAAGGTGGACTCATTTTTTCCAATACACTTTAATATCAAGTTAGTCTTTAACCCAGCCTGTGGAAAGAGCTACTCAAGTTGAAATATGAAGCTATGCATATCAGTTCTGGGTCTCTCTGTATTTTGGCTTATTTCTCCATCAACAGGTGCACATATGACAGCACATTATTTACTAAATTGAAAAGTGCTTTAATTTACTCTCTAATGAATCCACAAAGTTTTTCAAATGTATCTTAACTTCACTCAAATGTTTGAAACCTCCTTATCATTGACTTAGTCTGCTACAAGGTTACATTGAATTTATTATTTTCTTTTCTATCAGCTTCTTAAAATCTATTGACATTCATTGTGGAAACCATTTTACTATGAAGAGTATTTTGAGTCATCATTTTCTATTCAATATCTTAGAGATGTTTTCCTTTTGTTTTTGACTTGCATACTTCTCTGAAAGAAACTGCTCTTTGTTTTCCTTTCCATTTTTTTCTTTTGGAATCCTACTTATATTTTCAGTAAATTTATTTACTGTGCTTTGTACATTATCCTAAGCTACTGGGTACTCATGTAGCATTTATTCCATTCTTTGAATGTCTTTGACCTACTTTGGTGAATCTCTAGATTGGAAGGTGTTTAATTCTTTATTATGCTGTGTCTATGTTCAAACTTTTGTCAAAATTCAAAGTTTTCATCATTAATATTGTGCTCTTCATTTACAGAATTTCTAGTTGATTTTGTTATCAGTTCCCATTTTTATGCAGAAAATCTGTTCATGTATGCTGATCATTTTTTTCACTAGCATATTTTTTGCCCTCTAGATCCACTAACATAATAAACATGCAGATGTTTGTGTCTGATAGTGCCAAAATTTGGTATATCTGTATAACTGCTATTTGTACTCTCTCTCTCTCTCTCTCTGTCTCTGTCTCTCTCTCTCTCCCTCTGTCTCTGTTTTTGTCTGCCTCTCTCTCTCTCTCTTTCTCTGTCTGTCTCTCTCTTTCTCTAACATTTTATTTGTTTGGTATAACTATGTAGCTTGGACTCCTTCTAATGACCCTTGAGTTTCAGCCTCCCCAGCACTGGAATTATAGGTGTGCACCACCACACCAGGTTTTGGTGGCCAGCTAAACATGCCTGGGGCAGGCCCAGCATGTCATATGGTGCCAGGCAGCAAATCCTAGTCACTGGTCTCTGGTTTATCTCCTTAAAATAAAGTTTTCACCTGATTTTTATGTGCAACTCACAATTTTGAACTGAATGTTGAACATTGCTGGGAAAGCTAGTGTACATAGATATAGCAGTATCTGAGTTTGGAACTGTGCATACTTCTTTTATATTACAATGCTTACAATGAGCACTGGCTCAGTGAAGTTGGCAGTCAGCTCGATGTGGGTGCTGCTCTCCTATCGCTGCCTCCAGGGCACACAGGCTCTACTTGCATCAGGGAGGTTCTAGGGCCCTGCTCATTGCTGAAGGCCTGGGATGCCAGACATTTGTCTCACCACCTGTAGCACCTTTCACTGTGTTCCAACAAACTCTTCACATGTGTGTCGCATGGACTGTTTGTTACTTTCTGCTCATGGTCCTACCCCACCTGCTCTGAGTTGTACTCAAACCAAGGCACCTGGAGAAGACCCGAAGTATCTCTGCTCTGTAGGCTCTGCTGTGCACTCTCTACTCCTGGAATGCTCAGCCTGTCTGCTCCAACAAGGACCCTCTCCTTTCTTGTGCTCCATGTTTAAGGTTTCCTGTATGTACCAGTTGAGGCTGCTTCTGTGGTCTTTGCCAAATTCTGTATTACAGGATGCCAGAAATGATACTATGCTTTCTGCCAGGGTAGTTTCACTTGTGTCAGAGTTGAGTAGACTATGAGTCAAAAGAAAACAAAATGCCTAATTTCTGAGAAGATGATGCTAAATTATTTTTTCTGTTATTTAATAGAAGAAAGAAATTAATTGTAGCTAAATAAAACTTCACTAATGTAGATTTTTGCTGGTCTATAGAAGGAACCCAGTAATACTAACATTTTGTCTTCTTTTTTCATTTTTCTCTCTTCTTAAATTTTTGTAACTTTTCTTGTTCTTTCTTATTCCAATTTTTCATGTGTATATTTGGGAATCTGAATAAGTAATTTCTTTTAATTTTTTTTATTTTATTGAAGAACAAATAGCAGTGAGACAGTTTCAAGACAAATTAACAAGACAGATTTGATAAATTAATACATTGCAAACTGTTTTTGTAATGTTTCAGTATCGTAAAAAGTGCATACAACTTACAGACATTATTATAGCAGATGTCTCTCATCAGTGAATTAAGAGAGTGTAGCTGTTTACTTATCCTATTTTTTATACCTGAATTATATCACATATTCAATAATTAATGCTTTTTACCTTGTTATTTTTCTAGTGGTTATCCAAAGTACTAGAAGCCGACATAATATCTTGTCCAACCACTATTAGTGCAAATCTTGCCTTCTCATAGAATTATGCAGAAGCACAGCATATTTATCCTAACTGTACTGTTTATACACACACATCATGATTCTTCCTTTGTATACCCCTTTTTTTTGTCTATACTTGTCAAAGATGGGCACTCCATTGTCATTAAACCAATTTAGGTGCCTGAACTCCTGAATAAGTATTTGCCAGCCAGATAGCTTGGCAAGCTAATGCATTGCTTAGGTAGAGCATAGCAACTGAGGTTCAATCCCTGGCCTGCCATGCTGGCCCTACCCCCAGGGTACATTGAGGCAGGGGCTGAGATTTTGCATGGTGCCATGCGCCTGTAATCCCAATGCTTGGGAGGCTGAACACAGGTGTATCACTATGAGTCTGATCTACATAGTGAGACCTTGTAGACCCAGTACTGAATATATTAATAAAGAAATAAAAATAAATAAATAAGCCATTTCAACAAGTTCTCATTTACCTGTATTACACTATTATGAGTTCAGTATCATTTTAAACATATTTTTCAAAGGAACAGTTACAAATCATGAAACTTAACAAAACTACAAATTTACTTTTTCTTTCACGACAAATATTTTTTTACAATTCTTGTTTAAAATAAAAAGGAATGAGCTAGCTTTAGATTTTTCTTCTCACAAGTTGTGTGTTTATATTGCTTAAACAAAAGTAAAACTAAAAATATGAGAGACAGAGAGAGAGATACACAGAGAGAAAGAGAGACACATAGAGATTTTGCAACCAATTGAAAGAAAAAGGACTGTTACTTTCTGCTACAGGATAATACTTGCATTTACCTGCACATCTGTCTCTATGCCTCAGGGAGCAAAATACCATGGTACATGGATAATGCTTGCCTCTACGTGCATATCCATCTCTGGATGCCATGTATCCAGATACATGGCTAAATACCAATACCATGGTATTTAGCCCAAGTTAAAGCCCATTCCAGAAGTGGAAAGTTAAAACATTTTAAAGTCCTATTTGACATTATTTCTTAAATTTTAGGGATACAACCCAGTTTTCTGAATATTCTAAAAACTATATGATATTTCATAAAGGAAGCTCATGGCAATTTAGGTGGAGATAGTGTTTTTCCAGTTATATGTACTTGCAAGCTGCAGTGGCCGTGGGCTGCATTTCACCAGAACTGTGGCCAGCACCTTGGACCTCCTGTGTGGAAGAGGTGGCCAGAGCCTGCACTCCATGAGTCCCTCTTCACATTCTCTATGTGGATCACAGTCTTAACAGTCAAGTTTGACCTTGAAAAGGAATGTGGTGACTTCCTGGGTCCAGAACAACAAGAGAAGAGGAAACTTCTTCCCTGAATGGTCCTGAGGACCAGTGCCAAGACGGAAAGAATATAGCTTCTATTCTGCCTCTCCAGAATCCCCTTTTTCTGCTCTCCTGCCTCCTGCCATCAGAATGAAAGAATTGCAACACATCTAAATTTCACTTCAAGAATTAAGTCTATGATTTTGGTCACAATTGATCTATGAACCTCATCGTCGGTGAACCTACCTGCTGTGGTGAGACCTTGTTAGTTTGTAGCTTGGATTAATTAGCATTATGCATTTGTTTCTCCATCCCTCTCATTAAAATCCATTTCCTTCTAACTCCCTATAGTTTAAATCAGTTTTTAGATCCAGAAGAATTGGCACCTCCTTGTGAAGTTACTGTTACTGTCACAAGTACAATTTATTCTTGCTTAGAAAAAGACTTTATCGGTAACACTTTAGCAACACAAATCACTTATTACTTTGTTTTATATGACTTGATCTCTTCAAGGTACAGCTCTGACAAGAAGGAGAAGTTTGCATTGCATGTCTCTAAGAATCTGAAAATGGTATGTCCCACACCGGACTACAGTTTGGGGTAAAACGTCCTCAAGGGAGGAAGGACAAAACCTGACATTGCCAAATTTCAGAAATTCACACTAAAAAGTCAATACAAAAACTAGCTTATAAAATTTCAACATATTGTTTGAGAAGGGTGTGTATTAACAGTTAATATTAAAGGGAGAATGTGTAAACTTAATGTGAAAGTAAAATTCCCAGTAAAATTATGTCTCACTGTATTACATCAAGTATTAATGGACAGGAGTTTAAAAATTCAGTCTAAAATTTTACTAGGTAATGTGTTATTATCTCTATTAATTTTCTAAAAATAGAAGACAAAAACAGAATTTCAAAACAATAAAAGAGTACCAATAGTGAATACATTACAAATTGTAATCTCCAGTACCGTTCATCAGGGTAAAACTTAGAAGCATGAGATATTATCCAAACACCGTTAGCACAAACCTTTCTTTTCAACGAACTAGGACAAATTGATAGTATAACTCTCTTTACTAATATATATAAAATTTCATTTTTCATGAAAACAAAGTGTAACAAGACTTAAACATTGGCAGTGAGGCTAGGACTGTCCCTTACCTTCTCTTTTGCTTTAGATCTGCTCTTAATCCATTTCAAAGTTTTTCAAGTCTTGTATGAAAATTGTTTCCAGCCTCCTATTTTGGTCTGGAAAATATCTACTCTAATTCAATCAAATAAAACACCTCTGGTGCATTTCCAAGTCAGGGTTCTAACAGTTATCTCTTTTCTTTTTTTTTTTTTTTTTTTTTTTTTTTTTCCAGAACCGGGCATTAAAGTCAGGCCCTTGCTCTTGCAAGTGAAGCGTTTATTCCACTGAGCCATCTCCCTGGCCCTCTGGGCTCTAACAATTCTTTATTGACTTCCATTAGTCCTTTCACTTTCTAGATTCCTTCAATTCCACAAGTGCAGATTTTATCAACTCTTTTTTTTGTTTCTTTCTTTTTGCAGTACTGGGAATTGAACTTAGGACCCTGTGCTTGCCAGGCAAACACCTATTCTACTGAGCTATCTCCCCAACCCTATCAACTCCTTAAAGTTCAACTCTTTTTTAACTTATTGCCCTATTTCAATACAGCACACTGGCTTGCATATTTTTGGCAGTATTATAGATTGAAGTCCTGGTCTGGCATGTGCTTGTCAAATGCTCAATTACCAAGCTACATCCCCAGTAGCTGACATTGCAAGTCTTGCTCTGAATTCACAAAATAAGTACCTAGCCATGTACTCTCCTATGCCTACTGTTTTATAACTTTATGGAACTTTATACCTTTATAAACCTTTATATCCACAAACTAAATTCAGTGTCTAGCATTCTGCAGGTGTCCAAATAAACAGTTTCAAACTGAATTGATTGGTATTTGTGTGACTGAGGTGAAATTTGTAATGGAGGCATTGCCCACTTATTACTGCACTGTTACTATGTTATGAGTACTTGATTGTGCATTTCACACACCTTGAGAAGACCTAATTTACTTGTGTTAATAGCTAATAAACTAGTGTCTTGAGAAAGACCAATGTACATATCAAAGATGAGGTATGTGTTTAGTATTATCTTCAGAACCTATTGTTTCTGTTGCACTCTGCCATAGTATAGGTGGAAGAAAGAAAGAAAGAAGAAAGAAAGAAACAAAGAAACAAAGAAAGTAAGAAAGAAAGAAAGAACAAATGAGTGGATAGTAGGTTCCTTAGTTCCTGCTATACTATGCTTTTAGGGTGACCCTAAGAATTACTCCCGGATCTTCACCCTAGCCATGCTTCTGTGCAGCACCTTTGTCTACAATTGCCTGGGCACCATTAACCCCCAGGCCCTGGAGGAGCTGCAGTATCTTTCCAGGAGCTGAGCCAGCTTATGTCACTGGTTTTAATGAAATGGCAACTGAAACTGTTTCTTCTCTTGGTTGTTCAGTTCTCATGTTAAAAGCATGCAGAGGACACAAAGAAATACTGATGTCTTGTTTTTAAAGGGCTTCTGGGAACTGTAGGGGCTCTCATTCCTTAGCTAGGATACCAGCTATGTGACTGAATTAACACAGATGATCAGGGCAAAAGCTGGCTCCAGACCTGATGAATTAGATGACTTAACTGGGTTTGAGTTTCTTTCCAAACTTTAGTTGGACTGTTTGAGATTTCATGCTCAAGCTGAAGTTTTAGGGACACCCCATCACAGAAGATGAGTACCTGGAGAATACCTGGAAGCTGATTTCAGGTATTGGGGTGTGGCTCTGCTGGAAGAAGCTTCATTGTGACATGAGGGTCAACTAAACTCTGTCATTCAGCACTTACAGATGTTGATTGGAGATTTACCAGTGACCATGGAATTAGCAGTTAATCATACTTAAACATCGTGAGAGGCTGAAATTTAACCTGCTAATAAATTTAAGACTCAATGTTTAGTAAATGATTTTAAATCAGTCAATACCATAAGAATGTGCTGATTACATTCAATAACTTTTCTTCCTTAGGCTGATATAGACACTTAACAAGTTTATCTACTCCGGTTCTATTTGGGGAAACATAACTTATCAACTGTTAAATCCAGAATTATAAGGAAGTCTAATGAGCTAATTAAAAATAGATATTTTATTCATTTCACTGTATTTTACTAGTCTGGACAGTCACATCCTGATGAGAAAGCATATTAATACGCAGAATGTTTCTGGACAACAACAACAACAAAAAAAAACCACACTGACAAGTGCTTCTGATAGTCTTTTCTAATCTTATCTTTCACTTTTTTTGATAATATCCCCTTTGTCATCCTACAGCCTTATATAATATTTTAAACTACTAATAGCATAAACATGTTAAACGGATTATATTTAGCAAAATTGATAAACAGTATTACCTATGTATAATTTTTCATTTTTGAAACAACATCAATTTGAACAGCTGACTTATAATACAAACTGTTTACAAGACAATAGTAAGTATAATATTATTGCTGTCAGAGAGTAAAGAGGTCTTCAAATTACATTTAGCTTAGTTTTACTTTGGAGTTTTCTGCTAAGCTAATCTCCAAACATAATTGAGGAGCATAGGAGGGTCTTTATCTGTGTATCTTTGGGTGAGTATTTGCTCTGATTTGCAAATATTTTTCTTTTACTGTCTTAGATTTTCATTGTTCCTCTAGCATTACTTTACTATAGAGTCCACATCTGATTTCTCACATGGATCTCAATATCATAAATTTCTGATACTGTTTTTGATTAATCAGTGACATCTGAAAGAGTTAAAAGCTCTAATTATATTTCAATGATATGCAATCACCCATGCTCATAGCAGCACAGAATTCATAGAAGATAAACTATGAAAATGAATTCCTTGTCCATAAACACAGGAATGTTAAAGAAAATCTGATTTTTAAATCTCTTTGCCCTTGAAAAAGCATAAATGTAAGATATTTATGGCCAAATCCCAGACCTTGCAAGTGTGTGGAAGAGCTTTTGCTCTGTCCTTCCACCACTGGACCAAGGGCAGGCCCTCCTCTTCAGAGTGACCTTTCCCAGCATCCTAAGGCCCTACCCCACCTCTCCAGAACCAGTGCAGCTCTCCTTGTGAGTGAAAACCTTCACTGTGTGCTCAGAACCAGTGCAGATCTGCCCAACCCTAGGCCATACACGTGTGTTGGAGACCTTCTTTGCTGTCCTATTCCTGCTGGACCCACACAAGGCCTGCCATGAGAAATATCTTTTCCCATGTTCTCTGGATGTTCCCAACTCCTCCAGAGCCAGCATAACGCACCCTGTGAGTGAGAATTTCCACCACAATCTAGGGAGCCCTCTCAACCTGCCAAAACCTAGGCCCAATGAGTGTGTGGGAGAGCTTCTATACTCTCCTGTCCCCCATACCTCTCCAGACCCAGCCTAGGCCTGGGTGGGGATGAAACTCTGCATCTGAAGTCCCTGAACTGACACTAGAGTCAAAAGCACACAGCTAATCCAGGAGCAGAATATCTTGCCAGCGGGGCACAACAGGCTCAACTCCAAGGCTCAACAGTAACCAGACCCAAGCCAGGCTCAACTGCATGAACTAGAACTTGTTATATCGAAACCTGAATTTTAGTAGGTGCTAAGGTTACAACTATGCCAAAGCTCTACCCCAAAGTCCTGTGGATAGTGCTATGCAAAATGACACAGAGAAGGAGCAAAATGCAATTTCAGGTCCGAAATAAGTGCAGGGATGCTAGCACAGCTGAAATGTTTGAATTAACAATGTCTCAAGTAAAGAAACAACACTAGAAAGGTATAGAGGAATATGATTAGAATTAATCTCTGAATGGAAAAAAGAAATCTCTGAATTAAGAGTGTCTGAAATACAGAATCAAATGCAGAAACATATAGAGGAAATCAGAACAAAAATGAACACTGAAGTAAAAGAATTAATAACTGCTTATAAGGAAAACACAGATAAAAAATAGAGATTAGGAAAGTGATGAATTGCTTGAATGAGCAATACAGGAAAGAAATAGATCACATGAAGCAGAGACAAAGTGATGTAGAAGAACATAAAATTTCAATCACAAGCTTGGAAAACCATTTGAGTAAAAGTGAAGAGAGAGTTTCAGATCTTAAAGATACTGTTGCAGCTAATAAAAACGTAAGAGAAGATCTCATAAAAACATCTAGGATGTGGGAAAAAGTAACTCACCAGCTGCAAGACATTGCAAAGAAGAATAACATGAGACTAACAGTGAGAAAGAACGAGTCAATGCAAATGATATAAAAAGAATATGGACAGAAGTAATAGAAGAAAACTTCCCAAATATGAGGGAGCAATATGATATTCACTTAACTGAAGTATACAGACCTCCAAATAACTTTGAAAGAAGGAAAAACACACCGTCGTATAATAATCAAGATCTCAGAAATCCAACACAAGAATAATATACTAAAAGCCACTAGAGAAAAGAAAGAAATCACATTTAAAGGAAAACCCACCAAAATTATGGCTGACTTCTCTGCACAAACCATGAAGGAAAGAAGAACAAGTAGCAGAGTACTTCAAATCCTCTATGAAAACAAATGCCAGCCCAGACTACTATACTCTGCAACACTCTCAAGTTTGATGAAGAAATGAAATTCTTCCATGA
Source organism: Ctenomys sociabilis (assembly GCA_004027165.1). Taxonomy (NCBI): domain Eukaryota; kingdom Metazoa; phylum Chordata; class Mammalia; order Rodentia; family Ctenomyidae; genus Ctenomys; species Ctenomys sociabilis. The sequence goes on along the minus strand of PVKA01042635.1, from coordinate 5,371 downwards.
CAAAGGATAACCAAAGAATTTCATGATGACAAACCCAACCCTACATAGACTACTGAAAGGTGTTCTAGAGAGGGACCAAAATGATCAGAACTCTGCTAATGAGAATAGAACTAACTCACTAAATAGGGCAAACAATTAAATGCAGGACAAAAAGGAGTAAACTAAAGCGTGTAATAGCATGTCAATTTTAAGTGAATACATATCAATTATAACTGTCAATGTAAATGAACTCAATTCACCAATTAAGCAAAATAGACTGGCACAGTGGATTAGGAAACAAAATCCAACAATATTCTGTATATAAGAAACACTCTTAACTCATAAAGAAATTCAAGATTGAAAGTCCAATGATGAAAAACAATACTTCATGCCCCATGTTCTCATCAGAAAAAAGCACGGGTAGAAATCCTGTTTTCATACAGTCTCCATATCAAACCAAGAATGATCAAATGAAATAAAGAAGGCCACTATACACTGGTTAGGGGAAAAATACAAGAGGGCAACGTAACACTCATAAATGTATAGGCACCAAACATGGGAGTACCTAACTATATAAGATAAATGTTAATGGGCATGAAAAATCTATTATCCAATAGCACAATCTTAACATTAACACCCCCTTTTCCCAAAAAGATAGATCTACTAGACAAAAATGTAGCAAAGAAGTAGCAGAGCTGAACCAGAGCTTGGAACAAATGGACACAGTGGAGCTATACAGAGTATTCCACCTAACCACAGCTGAACATACATTTTTTTTTCAGCTGTATATTGGTCATTTTCTAAAAAAGACCACATACTGGTACATAGCTCATGTTTAAGTACGTGCTAGATAACAGAAATTATCCCATGCATATTATCTGACCACAATGCAATGAAATTGGAAATAAATGAGACAAGAAAACAAAAAAACCCAATAAATACATGGAAATTAAACAAAACACTACTCAATAGCCAATGGGTCACAGATGAAATTAAGAAATTCAACTATATTTACAATTCAATGATAATTCAACCATAACTTATCAGAATTATGGGATTTGAAGAAAGCTGTGCCCAGGGGGAAAATTATAGCTGTCAACTCACACATTAAGAAACCAGAATATGAACAAATAAACAACCTAATGTTGCACCTTTAGAATGTAGAAAAGGAAGAGCAACCCAAACCCAGAACACAAAGATGGGAAGAAATCATAAAAATTAGAGTAAAAATTAATTCACCTGACACAGGAAACCCTTCAAAGAATGAACGCATCAAAAAGCTTCTTCTTTTACAGATAAAATTAATGAGCCCCTGGCTAACCTCAAAATAAAGAGGAAAGAAAAATTCAAATACAAGAAATAAGGAATGAAGTGTGTGTAACTACCGTAGAAGTTCAGAAGATTATTAATAGCTACTTTGAAAACCTTTACTGTCTCAAAATACAAGAGACAGAATAAACGGACAGATTCCTAGAAACATATAAACTACCAAAACTGAATCAAGAATATGTGACAACCCTCAATAACAGTCAATGAAATATAAACTGAAATAAAAAACCTACCAACTAAGGAAAATTCAGGTCCGATGGATTCACAGCTGAATTCTACAAGTAATTTATAGACAATATAATCTGTATACTCCTCAACCTCTTCAGTAACATTGACATCAAGCAATCCTCCCAAAATCATTCTTGGAGGCAAATATTATACTGATTCCAAAAGCAGGAAAACATGCAAATAAAAAAGAGAACTACAGGTGAATCTCCATCAAGAACAAAGGGGCAAAAATACTCTATAAAATCCTAGAAAACAGAAATTAGTAAATCATCAAAAAGATCATACACCATGATCAAGTAGGATTCATCACATGGATGCAAGGATGGTTGAATATACACACATCTGTAAATGTAATATACCTCATCAATACAGGAAAACGTAATCATCTCAATTTTTTTTTTGTCTTTTTAAGACAGGATCTCACTATGTAGTTCAGACTGGCCTTAAGCTCACTTTGTAGCTCAGGCTGGTCTCGAACTCACAACAATCCTCCTGCCTCAGCCTCCCGAGTGCTGGGATTACAGGCATGTGCCACCATGCCCGACTTCCATCTCAAGTTTTGAAAAAAAGGCTTTTGACAAAGTTTAACAGCCATTCTTGTTCAAAGTCCTACAGAAAATTGGAATTGAAGACCTCTACTTCAATCTGATAAAATCCATCTATGACAAAACAATGGCTAATGTACTTTTAAATGGGAAAAACCTGAAATCTTTTACTCTCAGATCTGGTATAAGAAAAGGATGTCTCTATCATCTCTCCTATTCAATATAGTTCTGGAATCATTAGCTACAGCCATTAGAAAGGACAGAGAAATAAAATAAACAACAATAGGCAAAGAAGAATTTAAATTATCATTATTTGCAGATATGATACTTTCCTTGGAAGACCCAAAAAACTACACAAAGAAGCTACAGGAATTGATAGACAAATTCAGTAGCACAGCAGGACACAAAGTCAATACTCGAAAGTGAATATGATTCCTTTACAGATAACAAACACACTGAATGGGAAATTATAGAAACAATACCTTTTACAATAGCACCTCAGAAAATAAAATACCTTGGAATTCATTTAACTAAAGATGTTAAAGATCTTTTCAAGGAAATTACAGTACTCTAAAAAAAGAGATTATAGAAGAATTCTGAAAATGGAAAGATATTCCCTGCTCCTCGATAGGAAGAACCTACATTATGAAGATGGCCATACTCCCATAATTGCTATACAGATTTAATTCAATTCCTTTCAAACTACCCACAGCATACCTCCCAGACCTAGAGAGGTTGTTCCTAAAATTTATTGGGAAACAGAAACGACCTAGAATTGGAAAGGCAGTCCTGCACAACAAGACAATGCAGGAGGCATTACAATACCTGACTTGAAATTATACTACAAAGCTATTCTGCTAAAATCAGCATGGTGCTGCCAATGAAATAGACCTGAGTATCAATGAAATAGATTAGAAATTGCATCAACCTCTTGGAATATACAGTATTTTGCAGAAAGTGTCCAAACATGCTTACTGGAAGAAAGATAGCCTCTTAAACAAATGGTGTTGGAAAACAAATGGTGTTGGGAAAACTGTCTCTCTACTTGTTGAAATGTAAAGCTTGACAAAGGTCTATTACTGTGCACTAAGCTAAAACCAAAGTGGATTAAAGATCTAAACATTAAAACAGAAACACTAAATCTCCTATAAGAGAATTCTTGAAGAAAATAGTGGTAGGCAAAGTGTTCATGACCAAAAATCAAATCGCACCAGTAACATGAAAGGATAGAAACCTGGGACCTCCTCTTATTGAGAAGCCTTTGAATGTCAAAAGAAATTACCAACAAAGTGAAAGGACAAACCACAAATTTCAAAATTTATAAATATTAATTGCTCAGATAAAGGTCTGCTGTCTAGAATATATAAAGAACTAAAAAACATTAGAACCACAAATTTTAAAGACCCAATCCATAAATGAGCAACCAAGATGAATACACAATTCTCAGAGTATGAAATTAAATAGTGAATAAATATATGAAAAAATGCTCCACATCACTAACCATCAATGAAACACAAATTAAAAGAATACCGAGATACCATCTCACCCTAGAAAGGATGGCTATCATAAACAAATCAAATAACAAAAATGTTGGTGATACTATAGGTAAAAAGGAACCCTTCTCCACTATTGCTGGGATTGTAGACTGGTGCAACCATTATGGAAATCATTTCAGAGACTCCTTAAAAAACTAGGACTGGAAATCCCATTCAAGCCAGCTATCTGTCTACTGGGAATTTTCCCAGAGCAACTGACAATGTTATATCCTAGTGATATATGTGGACCTATGTTTATAGAAGCACAATTTGTGATAGCTAAATCTTGGAAATGACCAAGATGCCCACTGCCTGAGGAATAAAGGAAAAAGATGTATAATGTGAAACTTTTATAAAATGGAATATTACTCAGCTATAAAGAGTGATAAACTCGAAGCCTTCTTATTTAAGTTGATGTCACTTGAAGATAAACTCACGAGTGAAATAAACCAGACTACATGGGTAAATATCATACATTCTTCCTAATATAAGAAATCAAAAGAAGAAATAAAAGTAGAAACATATAACACGAAAAGAAAGTGAGAACTTGAGGATTAGACAATGAAGAGAGGGCAAGGAAAAAAGCTAGGAAACATGACCAGGCCAAAGCCATACATTTACACGTATAAGATGAAAAAGCAATGATCCTGAGAACTATCATCAGTTTGTGGAAACTCACAGTTATTTGGTGGGATTCTCACCCTTACTAACTATATATGCTGGTACCTGTGAACTGAGTAACTGCAGTGAAGATAACAATGTGTCATAGTGGGGATATGCTTAAAATACTTGTCATTCTGGTCTTCTAAATATGTACTGCTGATCATGACATACCAATTATGGCCAGACTGTACCTCAAGTAATTTTTTTTGTTTTGTTTAAATGATGGTCCATCTTATGCCTAAAATGTTTGATATTCAGATAATAGTGCTGTTAAAAACACCTGCATATGTTGTAGGGCAATAATACGCTTCTCTTCTGGAGGGTTAACAACCTGAGTTTATAGACCAAAAGTCAGAGAACAAGATGGGCTGCAAGGACAGCCAACATTTTGGCCCTAGCCTTTCAAGGCCAGTGAGGACTCAAGACTTAGGTTAACCTGTACTGTAACATCAGGTAGCTCATAAAGTTTGTGCCTCAAATTTTCTGGTTAAGGAAGTTATAGGGCCACAGAGGGATTGGACTGATGAAATGTGTGCCTAAAGAGAGTCAGATGGAAAGAAAAATATTGTCTCAGTCTTTCACAGAGAGCAAATTGGTCAAGCAATGGCTGTGACTCATCCACATGGCTGACACTAACAAAGGATCTACAGAATGCACTATAAGGTTTCAGAATAAATCCTGAGAGGACTTGGCTGACAGTGTCAGATACAAAAGTTAATTTTTTAAATATAGGCCTGGCTTTATCTTGGTCTTAACTATTCAACAGAAAAAATGTAGAGTTTATCTTGTAGTCCTGTACATTATTCTGTAGTTCCTTTGTACAAGATAAACCCTGAGAAGACTTCAATGACCACATAGGAAATATAAAGTACATGTGTTGGTATATAAGTTTTGATCTACCTAGGTCTTAACCATCCAGCAGAAAAGCATAAATGTATAAAAATGAAGTATACATCGTGAGCCCATAATATTAAGCTGAGCTATAAATGGATATGGTCGACAATTTCTTTGAATAACTCCCTATGGTTGCAGAATGCTGGACTGTGTTGGATTGTGGTGTCGAGTTCAAGAACCTAAGGTAGTTGAATGTCA